>VXAA01005461.1:94211-135800 GCA_013399115.1 Anseranas semipalmata
AAAAAGATTAGTTTGCACACATTTATCTTAGTGAAAAATACAGAAATACAGAATAAAAATATATGCAACATTTAATGGATTTGAGAAATTAGTATATTTTGTGAGCCTCTGATTATGGAGCTTAATAAGATATTTTTAATAAGGGTAATAAGATATTTTTAATAAGGGTAAACTCAGTTCACAGTCTATACTTTCACAGAAGAACACATCTGAGAAAAAATGTTAACAGCTTGTTTTTGTTTCTAAAGACATAGCAGGTGTGAAACTGGGCTCCAAGATTCACAAATTCACTGAGATGTTTACTGGGTCCACTGTCTAGAAAATAAGTAATGATGCAACGCCGAAGATGTAGACAAATATGAATACTGCAAACAGCTGTCTCAATGTAAGAGGTTACAACCTAAAAGAGTAATTGGCTTCCCGACAGGCTTGTGTGAAACATGGCAAGCTCTTGAACGTTACAGTAGGAACTACCAGTTGTTTCAGTCAATTTGTTTGAGAACATCCTGACTCTCCCAAGTCTCTCTCCTAAATTCTGCTCTTTAACGTTTAGTAGCTTATACGTCATTTAATTAGAAACTCCAGAGTTCTAAACTCTGGCTCGGAGCTTTCTTTAGTCATCACACCAAAAAGTAGCACTCTACACACGCCAGGCTGTCCACAGCTGCTCATTGGTACTCCTGTGCTCTGCCAGCAGCTCTGCTCACACAGGTGCTCTCCAGCATGTTTCAAACAAAATGAACCAGGTCTGCAAAATTCTACAGTTTAAACCCCTGAAGGTAATGCTGTTGATATGGCCAGGGGAGAACTCACCACTGGCGAGAGGTGGAGATGGTAACAGGGAAGCAGGGAGGTGGCGATGAGCACCTGATGGCAGGCAGGATGCTTTAGCATCTTTTGTGGGCGCAGCTAGGTTTGGACTTGTCCAAAGCCACAGTGTAGCTTACACCAAATTTATAAAGCTGTGTTAAATTGATCCACAAGAAGATAGCAACCCTTATGTGGATTAACTAACCTAGCATTTACTGATTTAGTCCCACTCCATTCATTGAAGATGAACTAGATCAACAAAAAAGGGAAATAGACCAAAGATCATTCATGCAGACAGTCCCTACCATGAGCTTAACTGAACTGAGTTAGAGAATCCCCTTCCAGAGTCAGGTCTGCCTGCTGAAAACACTGCCAGCTCCAGTGCACAACACTACCCGCTTTCTGAAACTTTTATCCTTCTCTGACTGCTTTACCTACAGAGAACTAGTGACTTATTTCTAAACCTGTTCTTCTGACGGAGCTGTTAGGGCTGTGACCTTTGGCAAAATGCGGGAACAATTAGACGAGTATATTGGACAGTGCAGCCAGGAGGATATTCTTATGAAATATATAACTATGCGATGCTATTTGAAGAGTGAGGTGGTGAGTAGACATGCCTCTTCAGGCTTGTTACCTATTAAAATCCTGTTTTATGGAAACATCTAATGACAGGTAGTGCCTAAATTGCCATAACTAGCTGCTACAGGCATGGCTGTGTCTGCACTTTCAGTGGAGCCTAAGCCAGCCCAGCTGCCAGCTGCCAGTCCCACTCACATGCATGTCTCTGCCATAAGCAAAAACCTTATTGCTCCTATACTGAACTGAAATACCTTAGCACAGGATCAGATGAACACCTGAACCAACACAAGAGAAAGGGATGACTATGTAAATGAACATGGGAAGGACAGAAATGCAGTAGCCAGAAGTTCGGTTGGTGTAGGGGCACAGCAGTCTTACTTGTGATTTAACCAGGTTAAGTGATTACCTTTCCAGTTTGGCCCCATCTGCTCATCACCGCCCCAACTCTGGTGGTTACCAGCCATCAGACCTGCCAGCATAATTGCATGCATAGCTGCTCCTTGACCCAGCTCTGTCAAAATGAATGCAGCTGAGCTTAAACACCTCTTTTATAGTTCTTGGGGGGCTTTTGTTTCTGCTTTTAGCTGGATCACTTTGTCAGGACCAGGTTAGGGAGCAATTAAATGTGCAGTTATGTTGGCAGATCTGAGGGGGCAGCTGGATCAGAAGCAACACATCTGACCATGCTCTAAGTAAACATCTGTCCAAAGCTTTAGTCAAACAGATGTGGAGAAAAAAAATGTAGCTAATAAGTCTTGAAGTGAAAATATAATTTACAAGAGACTGCATGTATCAAATTTTCTTCTAAGAGATGCAGTCACAAATTTATGAGCTTATAATTTTTTGCAGTCATAAGTGTAGTGAAGTAATAGTAGATACTTCAGGAAGCCAGGACATACTTCAAATGGATGCATCCATGCAGGCCATTATTTTTTGTTGTCAAGAACAATGCCAGCTCCATGGGGTTGTGAACTGCTTGCACCAACTTGAACCAAATGCATTCTAATCAGTTCTGCACACTGCTACTGTTAATGATGAAAGCTTCTAGTTTCAGACTGCAATTTTACATACATTTTAAAGTGAATTACTCAGTAATAATACTAAAGATCTGAGTATTTGTTATCCTGCAACCCTGAATGCTTTTTTTCCATGCTTATTTCTTGTTCTGGTACAAGATTTTGTGAAGCCCTGGTAAGAACTGATCCAGGTTACTGGGATGGGGGGTGGTGCTGGATGTGCTTCCTGGGCCACTTCACCACAGGGTAACACAAATGCTGATGCTGGCAAAAGGGGAGAGAAAGATCAGAGGCAAGAATAAGCAAACAGAGGTACAAGTTGGGCAAGGGTGCTTCATTTGGCAGCAGTGCTGGCCTAATACGCCTGTGAAACTGCTCCTTCGGTCTCACTTCTGGAGAAGAATTATTTAAAACCCAGATCACATACAGAATTGAACAATACTAGTTTACAAGGGAAACAGCATTTGTACTCCTTTGATTCAATTATTGCTGATGTGCAAATATCTTGAGATGCATGAACTAACCAAAGAGCATTTTTTCATTCCTTTCTGATGTTCAACACCACTTTGGAGAACTTTAACCACCTCTGTTTCAAAAAGCAAAGTATTTAATATATAAAAATTTTAACGTTCTCTTTAGAAATAGGAAAGTTCGTTGCAGATTTGTTGACAAAACTGTTAGACATATATATATATACACTTTATAAACTCACACACACTGTATGACTGTGTTGCAGAGCTGAACACTGAAAACTGGCAATTGAGCATGACCATAAAGAATGGAGACTTTCCCAACTAGTTTGAAAATGTACCTACCTCAGTTATCCCCCAAACACTTTTTGATTTGATTTATGTTCTGCTGCTTTAAAAGAAGAAATGGGCCAATATGAAATAATGCACATACTTGTATAGTGGATATTTATAACCAAAATAAACTTTCTCTTGGGAGAATATTTTTAAAGCAGCATTTCAAGTCTCCTGGCAATGGTTTGTTAGAGAAGTTAGTTATTTATTTAGAATAAAAGTTCTCAGAAATTTTTTAACCACCAACATTTAAGATGCAGGGAGTAAGGTTAGTAATTCAAATGTCTCCCTTTCCTCCAAATTACTTTTCATTGCATATAACATTCAGCATTCATACATGCAGAGGAATGCACACTATGCATTAAGGCAAAGAAAATTATATTTAAGAAATGTATTGGCTATTTTACAAGAAGTGATATGTACACACAAAGCAATTCTACTTTCTACATGCTGTTGAGTCTAATAAGCCTAAAAACAAACCACATTGCCTTGTCTGATCAGACTTTTCCTCTTGCACCTACATTTTTAATATTTGGCATATGAATATCAGCAATTTATGATTTGCATTTTCTCCAACAATGAAGTAAGAAACACTGAATAAATATTGTTTTCCCTTAAGAGATGCAGTACTTGTTACACAGACTGTGAAATGGAAAAACATACTCAGAGGCTGAATAATTTTTCCATTAAACGTAAAGACCTCCTTGCAATGATGCATCTGAAGCTTCATTCTAACTAATAGACTGAAGCCCACCATTTTAGATTCAACCACAGATTTTTTAAGGAAGTGGCAAACCATTGCTGCTAGTTGAGAAAATGAAAATTAGTCCCTGGGAGAGGATACAATCAATGGTGTGTTAATCTAACCTTCAGCTGTTAATGATTTGCACTACTATTTCCCCTGATGCTGTGGGTTCTGCTGAAATATTGTTTTAGCAGTTTCTGTCAGCTTTCCCTACCTTTTTTTCTGCCTGAAAGACTGAAGTGAAAATCTTAGCAACGGATTTTGTGTGCACTATTTTTTTCCTCTTTTTCCGACCCAATTCTTTCACACCATGGAAGCAGAAGACAGAAGGGTAAACTGTTCTGTTTTTTTCAGTTCAAGCCTTTTTAACCAGTCTATTATTCACAACTCCTCTTATTTATATAAAGAACAGCTACACTAAGCAGTCACTATTAGAATTATAATATTAACAGGTAAATAAGTAATTTAGAAAATCTGCATTTAACCTGCTTCTTTCACATTCAGTCAGAAATTTCAAAGCTTTATAGAACTCTTTTCTTTGGAAAGAACTGCTGAGAAGGATCTTGTGTTTCCAGCCATGAGAGATCAGTACAAATGACCTGGAAGAGATTTCTTGTGCTGGTGTATCAATGAATAAGTGTACTGATCCTGCAGATTTGCCTGATCTTACTAAGTTTGTGTCCTTAAGGATCGTTTGGTTCACTCACTCAAAATAACTTTGCAAAATAGTTCTTATCCAAAAAGAAAACTGCCTAGCCCACAAGCCAAATTCTGCAGCAGAGTACTGAGTGCCAAAATAATAAAAGTACTCAGCACCTTGCTAAGCTGCGTTCCACACATGCAACATTAGTTTTCTTAACAAGCATTTGTTCCAGGAATGAGTGCCTCTGAAGCATTTTAGTATTCTTAAAATACAGCCAAAAGACCTCACAAAACCATTCAAACTTCCGTCACACATATCTCAGTCCCCTTAACTTCATCAGTCCTGAATATTTCAGATAAGAAAAATAAGTATTCAGCATGGTAAATCTGAAGTATACAACTGTCTAAAAAATTTGCTTAAGAAATGATAGGTAAACTATTTCAGTTTTAGCTGCATGAAAACTAGAGTAAGCCTTCATTAGTGTTGTGTCTTTGTGCACACAAGTCTAATATATTATTTAATTTATTAAGTAATAAATATTAAAATATAACAATAAATTGAATGTTTCTCCTTCAAGATCGCGTTCACAAGTCTTATTAAAAGCTTATTAAATGGTTTGAATATAGATTGCTCTCTAGCTGCAAAAAATAGCTAAATTCACCATTTAGACATTACTTGAAATTAATGGAAGTCCATGTCTCTTATTTGCAGATACATAAAGAGTTTGGGAGAGTGTCTCTAAGTGACATTATTTATCTACCAAACTCCCTAAATGGTTTCATTCATGATAGTTACTAGCGAAAACTAAGATGATCCATCACAAGTTGTCTTCGTACCTAATTTAAAGGTACATAGATCTTCTCAAATCTTTTCCTTTATTACAGAGTTGTTTTTTTTTTTTTAAGTACAAATTCAAACATCAATAGATTACAAAATGCATTATTTACACATTTCAGAATTTAAGTATGAAGAAAATGGGTGCTACTTGCCAGTACGGATAATTTTTCTTGCTGTGTTTTTTAATGTATTTTAGCGATAACTTGGATTGTGAAATCTGCAATGACAAAAACTAGGGATCTGTAAGTAGCAAAGACATCATTGCATTGACTCAAAATATTTCAGGATGATCAAATGTATCATGCATATATTTCTGTGTGGCCAAATAGAAGAACATATTTCCTATGAATGAGGAATGTAAGCCACAAACTAAAAAAAATATTTGGGGATGAAAGATGGCTCAAAGGACTAACACGGACCTGGGATATATAAAGGGAGGAACAACAAGTAGAAATAGAGAACAAATGACTTCATTATTTGGCACTGATGTAGCAATTTCTGAAATATGGAGTGCACTTGAGACATCAACACTAAAAAGGCTGAAAAACTGTACAGGATTCAGAAAAGAACTGTGGGAATAATTGAAAGACTTGAAAATATACTGTATAGTCAAATTCAAATAATTGAAACTTTTCTTCATGTAATGAATAGGTTATATGCAACAATGGTAATCTGTAAATTCATACATGGGGAATAGAAACCTAATCCTCTTCTAACAGAAAAGATGTAATAAAATCTATCATCTGGAAGCTCATGTTATGAGAAGACAGATCTAAGACATAATACTCCTCAGAAGCATTTAGAGCTTCTGAAAAGTACTTAGAGCGTTTTATATAAAGAATTTACTGGATTCCCTATTACTAAATATTTAGTAATCCTTAATGGATATTTCTTTAAAACACAACTCCATTCACCATGAAGTAATTCAGGTTAATCTTATGACCTCTATGCAGGAAAGAAAAAACAGATGACCATGTTTCTATCATTTCTCTAAAGAATTAAAATCTTTGAGAAGTCCACTGAACTCAAACAAGATCATAACTGAATTCAAAGAACTTTGAATCACCTGCTTATTCACAGTTCAATTTGGTTATATGCATGCAATTTTATTTTAAAGGCTAATGAAAATAAAGGACTTTTTTCCCCCTCCTTTCTGCAGTTCAATGAAAAACCTCAGATTTTAACATAGTCTAACATAAGACACAGTCAAGTTAACTGAAGTCCCAGAATCAGCAAAAGGTGACAGCCAAGATCAAATATAGATGAATATAATTGGAGCTGGAAAATATCCTGCAAGTATCATATTTAGTCTTACAGATTAGAAAGACATTTATGCTCTTCATGCAACTTCATTTTAGCAAAGTAAAATCCAGATGCCTTATTTAATCACTTTGGGTTAGCAATAACAATTTAAATATTTTAACAATTTCAGTATATATAATTTTTTTCTACCTTCTTAGCGACTAAAAAATCAACCTTAAGCTAATACAATGCAAATACTTACTCTGGCAGTCGAGACAGGATACCTAAAGAAAGAGAACTTATGCCATCATTGATTCGACCTGACAGCTTACGCTTCTGAATCCAGCTGACAGCAAACTCCAACACAATAAAAGCAATGAAGAATGGAATACTCTGAAAAAGAATTGGAAGAAAAGAAATTACGACACAAGTAGGATTAGACCCACCTTTTCATGATCCTTTAGGAAGAAATTCTTTACTGTGAAGCTAGTAAGGCTGTTCAAGTGAACAGGTTGCCAAGAGAATTTGTGGATTCCCAATCACTGGAAGTGTTCAAGGCCTGGTTGGATTGGGCTTTGGGCAACCTGGTCTAGTGGACCCCCACAGCAGGTGTCTTAGAACTAGATGATATTTAAGGTCCTTCCAAAACAATCTGTGATTCAAAGAGCAGCTTATACAGCAACTTCTCATGTTGATTGGCATCTTTCTAGCTCCTATTGCACCCTGATAAATACAGTAAAGCTCCTCATGGACCTTACAAATGACAACAACCAAGGCTACCATTTCATATATACCACCAGCATAAATCCAGTTCACTAACCTCATCCCATATTATTTTCTATTGTCTGAACATAAATTATTAAATAGCATCAAAACAAAACACAAAAGTCTTTCCAAACTCGTTTCTCATATTCAAGTAAATCAATGACAGCAGCAACATTTGTGGACTCCTCTAACCCAAAGGTAAAATAGAATCTGCTTTCAATTTGATATGTAAGCAGTTTTTGAAAGTGTTCAGCCACTGAATTTGGCATCCAAAAATATTATCTGAAAGATATATTAAAGTGAGTTGCTTCCTACTCGGCACATCTGTTGCCATGCTTTTTGCTGCTGATGGCAACAGCTCTTCCATATGCATTTTCACTGGAGAACCCATGAACTATGTGAATTAACTACAAAGCCCATTCCAAGCTGGGCCATAACACCTGTATTCTTTCCAGAACAAGAAGCAATGATATAATGCTCCCTTTTTTCTTTTGGGTTATACTAGCTGCCAAATCATTTACTGCCTTTCTGAAGAAAACTATAATGCTGTGTGAGACAAACATTTTTCACTCACAACACTGCTTCAGTCTACGATTCAGCTCACACTGTATATCCTGAGTCCCAGATAATGGGCAAGTTGAAAATGCCCAAGAACAGCACCCATTAGAGAAAGGTACGCATGTGACCAGTACTAGGACTGGCAACATTATCATGACAATACCATGTTTCGTCAATGCAGATAGATTGCTACAGCTATTCTCAAATTTTCATCAGCATGGGAAAGAAAAAAGAAAAAAGAATAAACGGTACTAATTGACAGAATTTTTTTTTTTCTTTTTTTAACTGATGCTGGAGTCCTAATAGTCCCTGCAGTTCATGGGAGGAAAAAATTATGAGACAATGACAGCACATCAGCAACCATGACCACCACCAAAATCCAGAAGGCCTGCGGCAAGGAAAATAGGAAGCAGCTATTTTATTTGCATTGGATCTCTCTGCGTATGAACGTTCCTTAAACTACCTTCCTTGCACTGCAGAAAACTTTTAGATGACCTTGGAAACATTCAGACAACTCCTTATCAGTGGTATTAAGGCATTAAATTCCCACCATGATTTTAAGGGATAAAGAAGTGCAAGACCAGTGAGATTTTATCCACTCACCATTATGGTAGGCATCACACTGCCAAACTTGTCCCCCTTAGTCTTTTATCACTGCCCCATTCAAGTCACTGCAAACATACTGAAACCCTCCACATTGCACTGTGTGAGAAAGGCTGCTCCTGCCTATACCACATTTTAATGGAAGAAGCATGTTGCTTCTGCAAATGCCATTGCATTTTGGAGGGTGCTCATTTTTGTTGCCAAGTGAGATGTGATCCGGGAATTCCTACCAAGCTGGGACACCAAAGAGACTAAGATGGATATAGACCAGATTGCTCAGTCGAAGAAGAATGGGATGATTCAAGCCATGCAAGCAGAGAGAGATTTATAGTGTCTAGGAAATGTGAAAGTTCATAAACTGCGGCAGCTCAGGGTTAGGTTACAATAACAGATGAACAGAGATTAATATCAACATGGCACTTTTTAATTTAGATGCCTAGCTTGCACTTTAACAGCATTTTAGGTATCTAGCAGCCTGTTTGAGATACACATTAGCTGATGACATAAAACCTTTTGAAAGCAAAGGAAAACCTATGGATAAAACCTAAACAATACCCAGCAAAACCAGTGTGGTAAATCTTTGGACATTTGAAATCAATAAAAAAAAAATACACTCCATTTGAAGTTGTTGAAGCACTCTAGAAAAATATAAATGTTCCTTGTTTTGCTTTAACTGCTTCATTTCTAAGTAGATAAGATTTTTAATGTTTTTTGTTGTTGTTGTTCATATAGTTAAAAAACATTGCTAACTTACCAAACAAGCTACATGACCATGCCTGTACATCCAGCAGAGATAAAAATGGTCATATTAAGAACCACTAAGAAACATTTGACCACAATATTAAGAGCCAGCTCTAGCACAGACTATAGATAGTTTTGAAGTCATGGAACAGCAGAAGCTGCAGTGCAAATTGAATATGCTTGAGGCAGAATAACTGGGATCCTTTACCCATGAAATGAATGCACAGGAAATATGTAACCCCTGTATTCTGTGTGGCAATTCACTTTACCTAGCAACTTCTGAAATAGTTAAAATATTTGACTTTATACTAATACAACTTCTTTCCCATTGACTTCATTAAATATTTTCTTCCCACTGTGAAGCTGCGCGACAGCCAAACATTTGACAACACTTTTTGACTCACAAACAGGGAGTGTCATAGCAAGGAGGATAAAGAAACATTCAGACAGCTTTAACCCCCTGCCCATCAAGGAGCTTGCAAAAGGAAAGATTTATGACATACTTCTTGGTATCTAAGAAATTACTACCCTACAATCTTTCTCCCACACACTCTCATAATGCTGCGTCCAAAGCAGATCAAAGAGATCAACTATGTCAAGGCTAGTATGTATGATTTCTGTGAGCATAATACCTAATAGTTATTGTCATGAATCAGGATCCTACTGAGTTAGATGCCATAAAAACAGAAGGAAAAGGCACTCCCTGTCCCAAACAGCTTACGGTCTACGGATGAAGTGTAAGACAGCAGAAGGACAACATAAATAATACAGGAAAAATGGACGCAGTCAGTAAGGCAGACAACAGTTTCAAGTAGCCTAATCATTACTTTTTTTTGTTGCTACTTTGGTTGGTTGGTTGGTTGTTAGTCTTTTGGGGATTGGTTGTTTTTGTTTTTTAGTTAAAATGACAATGAAGACATTTAAGGAACCCAAGGAGGATAAGTAGCTCCTACCTATACTGGAAAAGTTTTCAAGTGTTGCCCCTGCAAACAAACTGGCACAAAATTAAGTAATAGCCACTGTTGGCCTCACGGGTCAGAGACAGAAGCTGGCCCTTTTCAATACCTTCTGATCTACAAATGTTCTACTCTGTTTCCAGTTTCTTTCCCTTCACCCATCACCAGAAATGCTTAATGGGGATTTGCATTAGGTTTTGTGGTTTTTGTGAATAACTGATCCATAACTTGAAAGTCTTACTCTGAACGCTGAGCAAGAGGGTTTCCCTTACAAGTAACCACTTCTTACACAATGAAAAGGGCCATTTTAAATCAATTTCTACTTCATACTGTTGCAAAAAATAATACTCTTAAGTTGAAACTTAGCATAAATTCATGATTTTATTACAAGTCTTGAAACAGTTTGTTTTCTTAAAGTCCCAGGTCCTCATAATATAAGATTCTCCACTTTAACATAGAATTAAATAAGCAGGTTCTGTGCCTCATTATTTAGAAGCAAAGCCTAGAAATGTGAATTGAATGTAAATGTGAACTTAATCTTCAGGCTCTAAAAAGCAGAGTAAACAGAAAAGATAAACAGTAAGTATTAAATTTAATGCTTCCCTTTTGGGGCTTTCAGCGGAAGCTTTTTGCACTCTCTTCCTGGGTCTGACTACAGAAAAGTCTTTACTGAGCACAAATGATAATTCCAGAATGTAGCAAGAAGCAAAGTGAAATTGTTTCTGGTCATGAAAACTGTACACAACAAGCAAAGGGAAGGACTCCCTCGGCCCATCTGCAAAATGTGAGAGAATCCAAAAAACAGAGCAAGCAAAGTATATTCTTATATCCATAGCAAAGAGGATGCTTGTGGAAGGACACAGTAAGCACTGGTATGCATTGTAAGAGTCAGGATGTTCTAACCTGGAGAAAGAAAATTGACTTATACTTTCTCTTTTCTTTTTCTACTTGACAAAAGCTCACATAAAAACAAATTCCATGATTGTGGTCTAGGATTTGGACACCTTTTCCCAGAGTTTTGGAGACTCACTGGAAGGGTGATTTCTCCTGCTGAAGAACTTTGCTTACTAGCCTGTGGTAACTGATCAGCCCATGTTTTGTAACAGCACTTGTGGCCTTCACATAGAGCTATGCCAATAAACCGAGCACAGTGCAGAGACCAGGAGCTGTCCTGCCTCTGAAAAATGGAAGTGATATAACCACAGCCAGAGAATACACTGCACAATTTGGGCTAAGCTATCAGCCTAAGCTAATAGGCTAAGCTATCAGACAGCAATTATAAGAAAGTATAACTATACTGAGAAACCTTTTTAGTGTAACTTTCCTGGTAGGTACATATTCCCTTACAAACTTATCACAAGGGAATTGTACAACAGCAGAAGCTTGCAGGCACTTCTATAATGCAAACGAGTATTAGGAATCCTACTGCAAACTTCCATAGCTGTGTGTCCAGTACCAGCAGTCACAGGTTAGGCCAAGGTCTGAGCTGAGTATTGCACAGGTCTGCATGGGAGAAGGAAGTTCATGGATGTTAAGGAACAGCACTGGCAAGAAAACGAATGATACTCAGCTGAAAATGTGGGAACAGTAAAAGGGATTGAGATATGCAACAGAGCTGGAGGGAGCAATCAGTTGACTAGGAAAAACTGTCAAGCTCTAGACAGACTTGCTTGACCATTGTGCTATAGCGCTGTTGCAAAATGCCTCTGAGGAGGGCAGTCCATTGACCAGCATACACAGGTTGGGTTTGCAGCAGCTGCTTACCCTATCCAAAAGGGCAACGTTTGCTGATAACTGCCATCAGTGATGGGTTGCTGAACACTGACATTCCCAGAAAGCTGCTGACAGTGCTGTATCACTCTGCACAATCCATGACTCCCCCATTACAGCCCAATAGCAGCTGCTGCACAGCAGTTCAAGATATGTGCCAAGATAAGCGCGATAGGTAGGACAGAAGGGAGCAAAGGTACCTCCATGAAAGCAGATAAGCCAGCAGGGCAGGAGGGGAGGGAGAGATACACTGCTGCCTGCTGCCAAGGGAGTTCTCATGTCTGACCTCTGTACTCTTGCCTTGGAGCTTTAGGAGTCTGCACTGTCCCAGCACAAATATTTGTTCTCATTCTCTTAAAACAATCTTTCTGGTTTATTTTTTTTTTTTCTTTTATAGAAGTTTTTTTTTTTTTTTTTTTTTTTTTTTTTTTTTTTTTTTTTTGTGGTGGTTTTTTTTTTTATAAAATTTTTTTTTTTTTTTTTTTTTTTTTTTTTTTTTTTTTTTTTTTTGAGCTGGTAGTACTTGCTTTAAGGGCACAGAGACCCCACATTTTGCTTGCTTTAAGATTTGCAAGGTAGAAGCTTGGCCTGAATAGCCTAACACAGTATCCTGTTTTCTGGTTTACTCAGTTCAGTTTGCCGTCATTATATCCATCATCTCTGCCAATTTGGACAATGTTAACATCAACCTTCAGATGTGGGGTGCTCCTCTGAAAACTGGTATTGGGAGCAAGCATCCGAGCCTTCATTTAAAAGACATTTAAGGTTGGTACTTGGTTACACAGGCAGCTTGCAGACAGGGAGCCCAGGAATGAAAGCAGACAAAGACGATGCACTTAATCTTATTTTAGGTGCTCTCTCGCGGTCATCGCTTCCTCAAGCCTTTGAAAAAAGGCAGACGGTGGCTGCGTGCAGTGTGGGCGGGAGGGGACGGCGAAGGATGCTGCGGGCGAGGGGATAGGAGGGGAGGGCGGCGGCGGGGCCGGGGAGGGGACTCTCACCTTCTCCACGTAGTCGGGCACCTCCTCCAGCGTGCGGAAGGAGCTCTCACCGGGCGGCAGCGCGTAGAAGAGAGCGCGGAGCTGCTGTCCCGACGCGGTGACCCGCGGGCCACCCGAGGNGCGGGGCCGCCGCAGGTGCGCTGATAGCGGGGCCCTCCCAGCGCCCGCAGCGCGGGGGCACCGCGGCCGCGCCCGCTCTGGCCTCCAGCCCTTGTTGCGTTTCCCCTTGGCGCTGGGGGGCTTGCAGCCTGCTGTTGGAAAAGCCTCTCTTTTCTCTTCGAAGCGTGCTGCTATGCAGATTTTTTTTTTCTTATTATTTTTCAGTGTCATCATTTTTCAGTGGATGGCCAACTTCTCGCACGTTTACCTACTGCATTTCCCATTTTCCTTCTCACCCTCAAAAATCCCTAAACAGCAGAGCTCAAGCTACCCTTCTTCAGCTTTAGAGAGGTTTCCACCAAAAATATTGTTCAGCTTTTGAATTCTGCGTAAAATGCAGAGTTTGATTATTATTATTATTATTTTTTAATCAAAATGTTAATACTTTTGAGAAACAAGGTGAGGTGTGCTTGTCGGCTCCTTTGTTCAGCTGCATTGGGCAGTCAAGCACTCCTGTTCAAAGTTTTTATTTTTTAGCTTTAAGAAGTGTTTATCACAGCTCAATTTTATATAGCTCAGATTAAACTGACTAAGCTGAAGGCAGACTCTAGAAGCCACCTATCATGCTTTCCTTTAGAAAGGAGTGAAAACCAGGGAAATATATAGAAACAGTGAAAACAGGTATGTGCTAGTCCCCTGTAGAAAATGACTTACAGAAACAGGAATAAGAAGAAGATTTGTGCATTTGGTCTGTCAATCTAAAACTCAGGAGCATGCATTTCCCTGTCAAATGTTTGTCAATCACCCCTGATCTTATTAGTATTAGTACAAATAATAAGCTTTGTGATAAAATAGATTGGCCAGAAATAAAATAACACAATGTCCCAACAACCCCTTCCTCTCAAATGTTCTGTTCCACTTAAAGCCTTTGCAGAAGAAATGGACTGTAAATCCTGATGTAAAGGATTCTGCCAGACTTTAAATCCTGCTAGTTATTAAATTAAGAAAAACTGTCTACCTTGAAACAACCCTTATTTTTGGAAAGAAACTATGACAGGTAATGTGAGCTGAAATTTTTGTTTATGAGAGGAAACATATGTAGACTTTGACATTAAAATAATTAAAGTAAAGCACATTTGCTGTTTGTAATCATGTTGCAATTTGAACAACAGTTGGGGTTTAGATTTAAACAGTATTCTGCAGTTTGAACAATGTAACAACACAATAGTATACAAATGTCAAATTTACTGGAAATATTTTATGTTAAGCTGAACAGAGCGCAAGTATTTCAAAATGAAATATAAACTAGATTTTGACATTCTCTTAATGTGCATAGTTTATGCTAGTACTACAACACAGGTAAAATTGATTAACAAACTTATTAAAATTCTTTAAGAGTACAGCCTAATGTTCTCCACTCCAGTGTTGATTAATTGTGATTTGAGGTTCTTATAGAACTCTAACTATTAAATTCTAAAATCTCAGTTCATCTAAATGAAAATTCCAAATTCACCCCAAATCACACAGATCTACAGCATTCTAGCTAGATTTTCAGTATGCCCAAAGTCCTCACAGGCAAAGACATATGATAAAAAGTGCTTGTATTTTTAGTCGGGTTAGCCTAGGTATTTCTACAGCATTGTTCTCACAGTCAGGCTGCTTGACCTCACCATAACCAAGATGCTCAGTCACATCATCTCAGTAGCACAATGAGCCGCTCATTGCTCTGGTGCTGGTGTCCATCTTGCTCCCTTGCCAGCTCACAGAGCTCAAATGACCAAAACTGAATCCTTCCCCCACCCAAAAAAGTTATCAGTAGCTGGGGACCACTGTGGGTGAGAAGAACAATTACCAGGGCAAGGGAGTCCATGGCTACAAGGGGTGAGACATTTAAAGTATTATGGAACCACTACTTCATATTACACCCTTCTGGGAAAGAAGAGAATCCAACAGTTTTTGGGGGACTCAACACTTTCTTAAAAATTATTTTGGATCCCCCTTTCAGTGTACACTGTCACTCAAGTATTGCCACACTGAAATTCTCATATTCAAAACTAAAAGAAATAATTTGGATTTGATTATACCTCACAGGGGAAGCAGATGGGTTGTGCTTTCCAGCTTCTGTGTCCAAGGAAAAATAGATGATAACACTACAACAGCTACACCTCTAGTGAGGCGGAGAACAATTTTAAATTCTATCTGGAGCGCCTGAGTTTAGACAGACGTCAGTAATCTGGCTGTACAAATATAGCTGATGTTCTCTATTTAAGCTTTGAAACTTAGCATACAGTTTCCAGTGCTCGCTCTTCCCTTTGTTAAGAAAAGAATGGAAAATTAAACATCCAGGAATGTTGCTTGAGTGGAAGTTCTAACGCTCTACCAAACAATGCCCCCCTCCATTCACTGGCCTTGCATAATCTCTTTTTAGCAAGAGACTTTTCTTTTTTTTTTCAGTTAAATAGCTTTTTTTTTTTTTTTACAACAAAAATTAAAACGTATATATTTTTCATCCTGTGCTGCCATCAGAAATACAGAAATGATGTTCTGTCTGGAGACTGGGATTCTGCTGTTGACTAGTAGATCATTCCAGTAACTAAGGCAACAAAAGGCTCTGTTCTACTCAGAGGAAATTGGGGAGCTGGCCTAACATGATCTGTAGGTGGATCATATTTTGTTTTCTCTAAAGAACTCCATCCCACCCACTTCATGAACAGAGAACGCCCAGACGCTTCCTGTTTGGGTCTCTCTGAGTACTAAGCCAGCACTAAATAATAAACTCATAAAGGGAATTAGGGCAGGTTGAAATTGGGATGGGCGATACAGTCTGCCTTGGCAATTATTCACAGCAACCTGAATCACATCCAGAACTGAGCTCGGCTTAGAACACTCTATTTCTGTAGTGATACCTTTGAATATAGAAACACTTTATGTAAACATATTGTGTAGATGAAATATATATTTTTTTATACTTAAGTATTCAGTACCTTTATTCAATCTTGGCAATGGGTGTCAGTGTTATTATAAATCTCATATTATGAAATATTTAAAATGTGTTTGCCAGCGATAAATCCTACATTGTATAACACCTGTTTTGTTTTTTTTAATTATTCAAGTTTTTATTTGTTCATATTAAATAAGCTATATATATTAATATGCAATTCTTAATAACAGCATAACGACTCCAGAAACCTGAAGACAGGGATGTGCTGCATATTAATCAACATCATACCATGCGATTAGCCACTCACTGCACATTTCAGAGTCATTTCCATTTCTTCTATGCAGGACTGCTAACCATAGAGCAGTGCTCAGATATGATCATTCTTAATTAATAGCTTATTCAATTCAGTCTGATTTGTTAGCAAAATTGATTTATTCAAGGGTTGCCAAGATGTCCAGAGAAAGTAATAGACCTTTCAGACCCTTCAAGTGATCTGTCAGAGAAACCTTCTGTGATATTATTCTTAGGACTGTATCCTCTGTGTTTCTTTGTTATTAGCATCTATTCTTGATCCTATTACAGGATTCATTTATCTATTTATTTTAGAGAATGGTGTGCCTGATATCTTTCATCTTACTCTTCTGCAAAAAATAAATTTTGCTATCACTCTTAAAATTTCTTAAAATTTCTTAAAATTTCTTACCTTCCTTTCTCTGTCCCCTAGTATAATGACCATTGGAATCATTTGCACCTTAGACTCTGGTTCCCCACTTAGCTGAGCTAGCTGCTGACTTTCTGTTGGAAAATGGGTGGACAGCACTGTCCTCGCCTTCCTTACTTCTAACAGGGCTCCTCAACCTTGTACTTTGTCCTGGCACCAAGACTGACAGGATTCCACATGAGTGCATTTACCTCACAAGCTCACATTGCAAGAAATTAAGNCTGCTCTAGTCAGCTAATTGGCTCGTAAGAGAGTCCAAGGAGTGCAGCAGTTGGCATGAAAGCCCAGGAGACAGAGGACAGGACCACACAGCTACAAACCAGAGATGGGAGGATGAGGTGGAAACAGGACTTCTTCGTTTCAGCAGCAGCAAATTATTAGATCAGCTGAACAGCTCACAGAGTCACTGCCTCCTCTGCATTTGCCAAAAACATGGCTTCTGCAGGCTATCATATGTCAGCATGCAGCTACATCCAAACAGTTGACACTTCCTTTACATCACCACTTCAGTAACTGCCTTTATCATAGTTATCCATTTTTTCTGGAAAGCCAATCTTTAGCAGGATGGAAGCTTTTTCTGTTATTTGCCTATTCACATAACTATATGTGTTATGTGCTATGTTTTATGGATGGGTTTGGGCTGGGCAGGAAAGAAAAACCTTCCCTGATACCCCATATTCTATCTGCCACACATGCATAGGGTCATGCAGCATCTTCTGGAAGGAGAGGAAGATGGTGCTCTCCATGGGATTCACAAGGGACAGCCAGGCTGCAAAGAAACTGGTATAGTAGATGTAAGATGTAGCACAAGATGAGAAGGCAGCAGCCTGATTAAGGCAAGAACACAACGGTGCCTCAGAGTTGCAGGAGGAAGGCTCTCCTGGAGACCAAAGCTTTGCAGAATTTCTTGCAACACAGAAAGACAGCTGAGACTGAAAGATGAGAAATACAGGGTCTGAAGGTAGTGACCCACCTTATTAGGACACAGTGAGCAGCAGGGGAATTGGCATTCGTGCTCTGCATTTCTATCAGCCTTCAATCAGCAAAAACTCTGTTTTCTGTATTTCAAAAGTTACTTTATTTTGTTTTCTATTCTATTCTAAAAAAAAAAAAAAACAAAGAGAAGAGAAGAGAAGAGAAGAGAAGAGAAGAGAAGAAAAGAAAAGAAAAGAAAAGAAAAGAAAAGAAAAGAAAAGAAAAGAAAAAAGAAAAGTGAGATAGAGATAGAAAACTCTTTGGTGTGGTTGCTATGCTGACTGCAAGGAAGATGGGGAGGGAAGTTCATCCTGAAGCTCTGACTGATTTGGGGGAGCCAATCACAAGCAGAAAACCCTTTAATGTGTTTGCATGTTAGCCTTCTTGAACTGTGCTGTAACGGCAAGAAGTTCCCAAGAGAGCCTAAGCAGTGGTTTCAGCCCTCCCCCACTTCCAGCTGCACGTTGTGCACTCTCACTGCTTTCCTTGTGTAAACTGGGGTGGTCATTAGACACTGAACTGAGCCATTTTAACATGCTCCATCAGCAGAAAAGTTAGCCCAACAAAACAAAAAGCCAAAACTGGCTCAAGTTGTTCTGGACTGAAGTCAAGAGACATTCACATGGAAAGGATGATCAGGACGGCACAGTAGTTAAGACTTTACCCTGCTGAGGAAAACTTGGGAACTTCAGAACATCAAGCTGATCTCAGTATCTCATGCCTAAATTCTGTAGAAAGACTTTCAACAGACATGTGGTCTGATTAAATGATTGTTCGTCCTGTCCACGTCTCATTTCCTGGGCTGTTGGGCTGCACAGATGTCCAGGGGTGGGCTCCTAGGCTGCCTTGTCCATCAGGTGTTCAGCTACTCTTAATTAGGTAGGTAACTGGCATTCCCTGAAGCTGACTTCTTGGACTACTTATCTCTGTGCAAACTGAAGTAGCTCCAACAAGTTACTTTTAAGCCATGCATAGCCCCGCATCAGTTGACTTGCCTATGCCCAGTTCTGATGCAGTCACAGCTGCCTAGTGAGTCAGAAAACAGTCATCAGGGTACTCAGTCTGAAGAACAAGGCAGGAGCTTATTTTAAGGGGCGTTTTCTCTTTTTCTTTTTCTTTTTCTTTTTCTTTTTCTTTTTCTTTTTCTTTTTCTTTTTCTTTTTCTTTTTCTTTTTCTTTTCCTTTTTCTTTTCCTTTTCCTTTTTCTTTTTCCTTTTCTTTCTCTTTCTCTTTCTCTTTTTTTTTTTTCTTTTCTTTTCTTTTTTCTTCTCTTGAAATACTTTAACCTTTTGTTCCCACTGAGGAAAAATGTGTTTTGTTTTTTTGGTGGGAGAGGGGATGGGATGGGAGTTACTGGAAAAATAAATTCCATCTTCAAGGCAGGCCTATCAAGTAACTTTAGAAGAACAGCCTGCCCACCTGTTGTGGGTGTTTCCAAATTTTATTTGGCATGCTTTGCTATGCAACTTCTTGCACTTTTATTCCTGAAAATCTTATTTTAGTTTAGTTTATTAGGAACACCAAGATTCAAGTTGCTGCATGCTGTAACCTACATGGTACATCAGCATGATATAGCACACAAACTCAGATTCCAGGTAGATATCTTGAACATCAAGATCATTTGATCAGACATGTTCTAACTTATTTAGTAGGTCTTTGCATTATGTGACCAGTGATTATAACTGATTTGTTATACCCAGAATAATCTCTTTCATGTTTTTAAATTAGGAACATATGAGTATTAACACCAGGTGGATGTGAAATTAGGAAACATCTCAACACATGAGTTACAGCACACACTAACACTTTGCTGCTCACGTGCAGGCAGAAACCGTTTGGGTCATTCCTGAGAGGAAGCATGGGAAATGCCACCATTCAAACTAGACTAGCCAAAACACTGACATTTTTAGCGTAAAGAACAGTCCTAGAGAATCATAAAGATTATGCACGTATATCTTTGAATTTCAACAGAAGGACACTGGATGACACTGGAAAATGTCTCAGGGATATATTATAGTTCCAACAGAAGATGTACTTAATAAGAAAATCACTGGGTAAAATTTTGAAGTTTGAGATGTTCAAGTACTATTTGGCTTTAAATCAACTATTTTCTTTATCGTAAGAAATGGGACATAATTTATTTTCCTGAGGAAAATCACATAGTTTCTATTCCTTTCTAGCCTGCAAATCCCTAGTTGTCGAGAGATTCCTTTCAGTGGATGACTCCCTTAAAAAAGCTACAGTGAGTTATAAATGCTGAGTGCAATTAAAGAGTTTCAACAAAGTAAATACTAAAATGCTTAACTATCAAATGGGGGTAGAATACCTTTAGAAAGATGGAAATCCCTTTTTTATTTTCTTCTAGTGAAGTTACCTCTGGCAGGCAGGAAGCTTCCAGTGCCAGCAAGCCTGGTGGGAGATGGGCACCCCACTGGCCCACAGAAGGGAGTCTGCAGCCACTGTCCTCTGCCACTCTGGGGCTAGTGTTCTGCTCTGGCTCACCTTCCTTTGTGCTCCCCCTTAGCAGAGGTTGTTCGCTTGCCTTGCCTTTGAGAAACTGCATCAATGCAACAAATTCAGGTCTGATGGCAAAAAGAAGCCTCTCTCCCGTTGCCCGAAGTCACGAGCTGACAGCCTCCTCCATCCAGGGAATCCACCACCCATCCAGCCTCATACCCTCCTTCCTTACATAGAGAACGCAGCTGTTTCTCAGATTGCTCCGGGGTCTCTGTGGAGACCCTGTCCATCACTTCTTGTCATCCTTGATGCTACACAGTCACACACTTTCTCCCACTGCTCCTTTACCCAGTGCCTAGGTGCCTCTGCCAAAGAACACCTCCCACCATGAGGCCACCCCCAGAAAGAAGCACCAAATGCTCCCTGCAGCCCAAACATGTATGCGGACATTGTCCATCTGCTCCGATACTTCCAATGCACTGCAGGTAACTTATCTGTCATACACTGGGGACCTAGCCCTCCAATGCTGCGCAATACCTGGAGCATTTCCAGTGTGCTCTTCATACCCCAACTGACTCTCTAACTGCCAAAATGGCTATTAGCTGACCTTCTACTGACCTAGATAGGTTCTTTTCTAATCAGCTATCAGATAAAGACAGACGTTGCAAGCCCAGCAAGCAAAACTCCATAGAATCCCCACTTTTCTATACTATTGGATATCCACAGCAGAAGTCCAGCTAAAGGTCTCAGGACAAGGTAGCATATGATGAGGTAACTAAAGACTACCATAACAGATAAGCCCTGGAACTCTCTGTTAAACTTCAAGTTTTGAATCTTTGAGTGCTTTTTATTTTGCAATCTTGAAGCTCATTTCATGTCTTAGATTTTTTAATATATTGTGAAATACAACAATAACTCTAAAAGTCATTTGATAACACAAAATACTGGAGTATGATCAATCAAATTACAAATAATATATAAGCCACACTACCATTGCAAAAGCTTTTTTTCCTTTTTTTTTTTTCAATGTTATGAATAGAAATGAAAATATAAATAGAAATGTCATTTATTCATACATGTCACTTTAGGGAAAAAAAAGACTATCTCCTACAAAATTCACTTATGAAATGCCTATTTTTTTCTCCTTCATTATAGTTCCAAAATTTAGGTCGCCGTATATTCATGACTGTTTCTAATCTCTTTTTATGTTCAGGGAATGAAATAGGCTTCAAATTTGTATGTCATAAGTATGGAATGTATTCCCTGATATTTGGTTGTGGGGAATCCTTCCAGTGCTACAGAGTAACTTATACAGCAGCTGTGATCAAGATGTCTGTAAGTTTTTCTTTTCTGTGCTGTTTACCTGTTCTGAAACTCTTACTGATTTAACATCTGAGCCAAAGACCAATCAAAATAGTAAGATTTGTATGTATAGTGTTTTGGGGGGTGATGAGTGTCTTGTGGGGGTTTTGTGGCAATTTTTCAAGATTCTAGGAGACAAAATAGTGGAAAATTAAAAAAAAAAAAAAGATTTGCAAGAGTCCAGATGCAACTATCTGGGTCAGTTCTGTCTACTTAGAATAGGTTTGCAATGAATCAACTCCATAATTTTGACATGAATCATCTCTCTAGTTTTTAAGAGACTGATGAGCTACCTGGGGAATGTATGCTCATTCTTAAAAGATTACGAAAACTAGCACAATCTGCATAGTTCATCTGAATAAAGCAATGCAAGTTATAAAATACATTATTTTGTAGTTATCAATTAAAAAAATAAATAAATGAATTGACCTCACAGCTCTCTGTAGTTAGTTGCAAATTGGTGAAGTTTTTAGACCACGGTTCTCAAACAGTAAAACTGCTGTTGGCATGTTTGAGCCATTTCTGTGACATTGTTAGTCCTGTGGTTTAGACCACAGAGAGGCAAACCTTTGCATTTGGAACACAGTGAGAGGAAGGGATGGGATGGGAAGTGGGGAAACCAAGAATAAACAGACTTTCCTCTATCAACTCCAGAATTTGGGGAAGAAAGTTTAATATTAAATTAGACTTTCTTTGAGATGTGTCACTGAATATGAGTGTACCTTTGGAGTCCAGGTGCTGGATATCTTTTAAGTTTTTTTTTTTACCTTTCAACCTGAGCAAATACTGACTCTTACCATAATGTAGTGAGCAAGGAAAGTTGTCAGTGACATGCTTCTTAGACAATTCTTTTCCTTTTTTCTTTTTTTTCTTTTTGTCTTTTTTGCTTTTTTCCTCCCCCCTCTGCTAGAAACTAGATGTAGTGATCACACACAGATCTGTATTTGCTTCAGTGTTACGCTACTGTAACTGAAATTAGAATCTGGATTGAGATATTTGGTCTGTAGTTCTGGACTAGTAGGTATGCAAATAGGGTGTAAAATGTTGATATCTGTCACATCTAATAGTTCTGCTCCAGTGAAGCACATTCCTACATTAATTCCCTCCACAGACATCTTGTGTTACTGACATTATCATACTAAAAATTTCTTGGACCTTATGCCAGCTGGTATTACAGAAGCTGACAGTTTTCTTTTTGTTTTCCCAGAGGAAGAGGGGAGCACTTGCTACATTATTTTCTTTGGCTATTTTGGGCAAAAATTCTCTGAATTGTTCCATTGCTCATGTAAGTAGTTAATCTAATTTTGTTTTTCTGAATCATGCCAATGTGAGTGAGATACTAAAGCTACTACAATAGGGTGAAGACAACCCCAAATTTTATCAATTTTCTAATTTAAATGAAAAATGAAATGTGAAAGTAGCATCCTAACTCAAAACATTCTTAATATATGTCCACAAGTTTCAATTTTGCTCTGTAAATGTTTTCTTTTGTTGATGATGAATTTACTTTGCAAACTGATTTACAGTGAAAACTAATTTAAAATATCAAAATTGTCCACAGAAAAAACTGTATTTTTCAAAAAGCTCACAGATTGAGTACTCTATGATCATAGGTATGTCATAAGTGAAATAGTTATGAACTATGAAGAGTCCTGGTGACTCGGGTTAATTAAATACAGAGGAATCATTTGATTTCATCTCAGATATGTCAGTAAGCCTTCACCTGATTTTGTAACTCACAAACATACACAAAAAAAGATCTGAAATGTGCTTGAAAATAAGAACCTCTATTGCCTTGAGCATCACAGCATCACTTGTAAAATGAAAGCTCATGTTTTATGCCAGGTTAGGACATGCTTGTACTTGAATTGGAGAAGATCAGGGTGGGAACTGAGATGATTTTTTTTTCTCCATTGTCATCCCTTCTTTTCTTTCAATATAGATATAGTGCCTAGGCATGATTTCATTGATATTAGTCTGAGGAATTTGCTATTGCTCTGTTGATATGTGAAACATAGTATCTCACATTTCTCACATAATATTTATGGTTACCAAAAATTACAAAGTATTTCATATAAGTAATTATTGCAATCATATTTGGTTTTCCCAATTCGCTTTGAAAAAGAGGTCCACAAAACAGTTTTCCTTCCAGATAGGAGAAACTAAGAAACAGGAGTGAAATCCAGTGTCCTGATTAAAAACCTGTTTGTGTAATCACGGTAATAAAAGCGGTAAATAAGCAAATTACAGTTGTGCTTAGATGCATCATTATTCACAATCACTTCTTCTGTTGTCATTCTCTGAAATGTTAAACAGCTGCAAATTTTCACCTCAGAGAGAGCTGCACAGCACTGATAGGCAAAAGTAGAGATAATGGGGTTTTATGGTTTGCATAAAGCTGCTTATAACTTTCAGCATGATCCTTTAGAAGCTGATTTAAATATCTGGATGATAGCATAACCTTCAGCCATGAAAATCTGTGAAGAACCTACATCCACCTTGGCCCTCACAGCTTTGTCAGACTCATCAAAACAGTCCACAAGGACTATTCAGTGGAAAAGCCTTTTGTTATACTGGACTGATTTTCTGCTAATCTGAGGCAGTGGAAGGTGCTTGCATATATTTGTTAGGAGGCAATAGTCTCATGATAGAATGGAAAGAAATCTCTGTATTGGACAATTGAATACTGTATTCACAGTCATTCACAAGGCCAATGTAGGATGGACTCAGTCACAAACTCATGGCTTCATCCTCATTTAATCCATTACTTGACCAGGTATTGAATGGATTTTAGCCATTAACATGCTACGGGACAGGAACAATTTCAGTGCAGTTTTCAGCTTTGTTTTCCTTTCTTTCTAACCAAAATGTGTTTAGCTAAGCCTCTGTTCTGCAAATTCAGTGAAGAACTCACTCTAATGAGTAAATGCTGGGATTTTGAAAGGTATTCAACTTGGGCCAAGTAGGGTTTTATGTTTTTTTTTTCCTTTGGTTTTGTTGTTTAATGAAATGTCATTGGTATATTTCAATAAATGTATTTGTACAAGGTCTGCTTTTAATTTCAGGAGATCCTAACTCCAGCTTCATCAGGCTTATCTTCGTGCTATTGCTGGATCTTTAATTCTTCTTTTGTTAGTCTCTTAAGAGTCCGTATAACTTTTAACAGGAATCTGGCTGAGCCAAAAAGGAAATCATCTCAATAATGCTGCATGCCAGTGCTTTGTGTACATCTCATTATCGCAATATGCTAAATCACTCAGAGGCTAAGCATGATATTGAAAACACAAGAGGAAGTCCTTATGAAAGTAAAACTGTTCTTCATAGTAGAAGACTGGTAGTTCAAAATCATCCAGATGTCTGAGGGTTGATCAAAAATATAACAGCACTAGATATGCAGTTACTTACAGGACTGCTCTTTATCTCAATGTCATATTGATTTATAGTAAATATTTTGTCAAGGGTTCTGCATAAGACTGAGGGAAAAGTTGGATTACTTTCGTCACTGATAGAGCAAACAATGCAGAGCCTTACTGTCAGAAGGAGTAAATGTGCCTGTGTTTTCCTCATCCTCATTTTTTAAACTGCTAACACTGTCATTCATTCTGAACGCTCAGATTAGAAAGAGTAAAAAGACTGTTTATTCAAAAGACCTTCTGAAAACTGCATAGGAAAGAGGAAACCTTGCATTTATACTGGTAATCCCTTACCTCCTAACAACACTCATCTGCTAGAGAGAGAGAGAAGTGTTGTAACATCTGGCTCAGTGTGGTGAGTTTTCATCTTTTGGGAGGGCTGATGTCATGTAAGGAAGTCAGGGGAGCAGACTAACTATTGTAAATGAGAGGCAGCAGCAGTGCTTATCCTGGGAGCTGGGACTCATGGTTCAGTTGAATGCCTGCCTGCAGCCCCCATGTGTTGATTCTGGCCCATTAACCATCCTATTAATCTTCAAAAAGCTTTAAAGTGCGAGTGTTTGGGAGAGTGAATATAGGTGAGAATTTGCAGGTGTCATTCACACAATACAGCCATCTTCCCCTCTCTTTTCAAAAAACAGTTCTCCCAGTCTATTAAAGCACAGAAGGAAATTCTTTCTACCACCTTTTACCCTGTCTGAAATTTCTGAGAGCATCAGAATTTTTAACATTTTGCAAGACTGAAATGTAAATGTAAAGGAACAGAAAGTCAGCTTATAAGAATTAGAAGGATATCTGTTTTGGAAAATTTATACACTTCATTCAACCCACATCCTTTAACTTTCAGTTTTTGAGTGTCACCACAATATATACTGCTGCATGAATCATCTCAGTCCTGAATCAACCAACGTTTCAATGCTCAGTAATATTCTATTCTATTCTTTTGGGAAGGAACAGCGTAAGAGAACAGGGCAATTTTAGGCAATTCGAAGGTTATACTATGCTTGACACCTGACTTCACTTTAGTAACACCTGCCTGAAGAATAATTAGCAGGCCACTTTTAAAGAAAGAACTTCCATACACCACAGATGGCATTTTTCATACCAGACAGGCAACGATGTATGTTGGAAGTGAGCCAAACTGTCTGCAAAAACTGTGAGAAATTCAAGACAGACATCTGAGTGGAAGGAAAGTTTTACCTTCTTCAACACCCCTACCCCNACCTACCTCTGTATAATGTATTTTATTTTTCTTATCTACCAATGCTACAAATTATAGTAGAAGGAAAGCAGCATTGCAAGTTTCTTCTATATTGGTTATGAAACCTATGATTTAATAACATAATGTGATGACTTGCCAGCTATAGAAATCCAGTATTATACAACTCTTGACAGAACCAAGAACAAAATTTTCTTAACTGGCTAGTAATATGGGGTCCTCAACTCACATTTCCATAAAGTGGTCTTAATTTCCAATGTGTACTCAAAACTTCATTGAAATCAGGATACCGTGTGTCATAACGGAGGCACAAAGTCAACAGTCACTTTGGAAATTATTGGCTAATGTCTTAATCCTGGACTGCTCACTGATTTGTATGAACTTTTGTGTATACTTTGGGCTAAATCCAAATCCCTGTGAAATCCATCGTAATCTTTCCATTGCCATCTATAGGCTTTAGATGAGGTCCTTGGCTTCCTTGGAAGAGTTTTTACTTCTTTCTTGCAAAAATATTCTATATAAAAGGAATCCTGAGAACTCTTCATAATATTCAGTCACCAGAATCAAATATCTTATGCCTATATGCTAGTTTTAGAAAAGTAACAGATCTATGTTGTATTTATTATCACTTATGAACTAAAAAAATGTGATTTTTTCTGCAATTCCAAAGAATACATATATACACGAGAATTATAGAAATACATATACAAAATTATTTACAATGTGTCTTAATTCCAAACCATTTTTTTTTCCTTGGTAGTTTTTACTCTTTTAAATGCATTTCTGTGGAGGTTGCATATTTTTTTTCTAAGAGTACTTTTCAAGATAAATTTTTAATTTGGGAAAATGCCCATTTCAGTATTTTCTCAGCTGTGCATGTGACTTTCTTGGCAAATAAGGTGGTAAGCAATAAGGTGGTCAGAATAGGCATATTTCTAAATAACCTGCAGTCCATAAGCAAACATAAGTAACATATACAACGACTCTGTATTCAATATAGTGATGCTAAAGATATGTCCCTAAATAGTAAACCACTTTTATAGATATGTCATGTTCATTGTTTCATATGGTTTTGCAGTTGAGATAAGTCAAACAAGCACACTTTTACAACACAAAAGCTATAATATTGTCATGTGATTATAAGACAAGAAAATTCCTAAAGAAATTAATTATTGTAATGTTTACTTGAAGGATGAGTGAATCTGAAACTTGTTGCTCATGAGTGTAAAATAACTTTTTCCAAGGTTCCTCATAACGGATATTAAATTTTCAAAATTTACAAATACAATCCAAACAGCAGAAAAGTACTTATGGCCAAATTTTATCTGTCTCTTGAGAGAAGAATAATGATGCTATTTTGTTAGACATCACAACTGAATATTTAAATTTGAGTATATAACCTTAATAGATATAAACTTAGTAGGGAAAATTGTATAAAATAATGATATTTCTGCACACACACACAAATGTATATATAGAAAGAACAGGGATGTGGTGATATGCTTTATTCCAGTCAATTAGTCTTCTGAACAGAACTAATGTCATTTTTATTACTATTTAACATCCTGGATCATATTCTTATATCTTATCTCAACTACATTTTTCATGTGTGGTTTGAAGAACCGTGTATTTACTCTTTTTTGTGAATTGTCTGTTACCAAAATGATTCAGGGTCTCATGAGTTACCACAGAAATCACTCAAGGACCAAATAAAACAGAAATTAAAAATAATAATAATAATAATAATAATAATAATAATAATAGGAGCAGAATGATGAAGTCCTCACAGCACAGTTAGTAGGACACTGAAACCAATCCCAAAAGGCTTGCTGGGTCCATGACACAAGGTGACCAGTACAAATTACATGACTAATTATTCATTACTTACTAATGAGTCCTTTAACATTTACCTAATAAAAATATTTTAAAACTTATCCTTCTTTAAAAACACTTTGCACTGAAAAGCACTGAAAAATAAAGGAATTATGATTATTTCCAACTATGATTATTATTTAACAAGCTTTTCATTTACAACACTTCTTGGGATCTTCCATAGTTGTCGATACTAACCAAGTTTACTGCCCAGATGATTATTTTCAACTGAATGAAAGTAATGTTTCACTACATTTCCACAGATAGGAGTTGTGACAGTTCAGATGCCAGGAAAAGGACAATGACTAACAAATCCACATGTACAGTTTGGGCAGAAGTAATAAATAACTGTGAACTCAGACACTTCTAATACAATTGCAGTTTATACAGATGACTGTGATAACCTCTTATTATTCCATATGAAGGCCCTGACTAACAGCCAGAGGCCTTAAATTACATTGAAATTGATTCCTATGCTGCAGCTTTCAGCTGTAAATTATGTCAAAAACTATGGGCTTTAAATGAAAATGGATAGAAATACATAAAAGCAAATGAGCTCTAGTAAATTCTTATTAATCTGAGGTAATAATTTGCATCATCACTGAAGCCCTATGCCAGTTATTACAGGCTATCAGATACATTACCTCTTTTGAATTAATAGATACCAGGTTGTGTACAGATTCTCCCTTTCAATCCACACACATTGCATAATGATATTAAATTACAGTACATCATTGGTTAAACATTACTCTTTAAAATTTCTTGAATCTTGTAGCTGATCTTAAATACTGCATGTACACTATTAAATACAAGCTCACCCAAGAGACATAAACTAACTGAAGCCAGGAAATTCTAAATGAAGGCTCAAGCTGACTTTTTGTCCTTACCTTGTATAACTATGTTTCCTCATAGCTACTAAGAGTGCACGTCCTAATGCTGTTTCTTTCTTTATTTGTACAAATAATATTATTGTAGCAGTCAGAGTCTTCGTTTAAGAAAGCCGGATACCTAAACTACCTTGAAACTTGGTCTGTGTTGAAGGACATAAGTATAGAGCCACTCCTTATGCTTCATTTTTGACTATTTTTGGATCTGATGAAAAGAAAAAAAGTTTGGGAAAGATAAGTATTTAAAGAAAATCCCAAACTACTTCCAGTATGTGATTAAATAAGTCCAGCCAGCTTGCAATGGTATTATTTTAACCACACATCTTGAACAGCTATTGCCAAAATAAATCTGAAAACAATGAACCCATAGTAAACAAAAAGACAAAATAAAAAGTCAACAGCCATAAGGGAAGAGAAGGAAACCCTACAAATACTATATAGCCTTGTACCTCCTAGGCGGCAGAAAAAAATGAATTTTGATAATCTATCATGTTGAAAATTAAACTGTTAAACATCACTCCCTTTTCACAGTCAGTTAGATTTTCTGTGTATACACACATTCTATCTCTGTTTCTGATAGGCTGACAGTAGAGCATCAAAGAGAGGTGGACTCTGTATAGATAAAGTAACACAATTATTGTAACTTTAAAAATATATTAGTCCTCAGCAGCAGAATTCATTAATGATAAGACACAAAAGTGATTAGCCATTATTTAATAACAGGAACTAATGAAAATAAATAAACCAAATTAGGTTTCATTACACTTCATTCTACCACCAAATGCCTGCACAACCTTGGGCAAATCACAATCTTAGGGTTTGACTGTGTCCATCTGTTAAATGGTATACTCTTAGCTATACTGTATGGCTAGATTGGTAGAAGAACCCTCTGTTAGACTGTAGGCAGATAACCCGTAAATATAAAGCAAAACTTCAAGTTATAGTTCAAAAGCCATTATCCATAATTGTTTTCAGCAACAAAATTATGCTAAAACTTTGGTACAAAGTTATAATATGTTGCAACAGCTGGTTGATCCCAGGCCCTTCCATAAGCTAGTTTTTGAGTAATTGGGGTGTTCAGAACAAGCCCAAACATCATCTGCACTGATGAGTCCTGAGCAGACCTGCTAACCCACAAACTAGTGTTAAAGAGCAGAGGGTTCACTGCTGCTGCTGTGTACGGCTTGAACATGAGCTAGCTGAAATCTGGAAGAAGCATGTCTGGATTTCTGTGGGGCTGTGCTTGTAAGTAAATTCCTTCAAGACCATGGTAGGAAGCTCACTGTGCTTAGACTTCGTAGCTCCAACCTCTGCCAGTGTGGGATCTCTGCATCATATTGCACTTTGCAATGGTGTACCCACAAGACAGTTGTTTAAAGCCACTGGAGATCTTTAAGTAATCTGAGAGGTTGCTATATCCAGTTAGCGCCTTACAACCACATTCACAGTCTTAACTGCTTTTAAAACATGGAAGACAATCAACTTTGTTAGTCTCCTTTTCCCCCACCCCATAATATAAAGTTACATAATTTAGTGTTTTGTTTAAAGGCTTATCTAAACAAAATTATCTAAACAAAATTTCTCCTAGCACTTTAAATCCATTTGCACTTTTCTCTCCCTTCTCCTTCTTCTTTAAATCTCAACATATTCAGCTGAACTAGGAAAATGGAAAAAGACCATCCTTATCAAACAGAAAAAAAAATCTTCCTGGTAATGAAATTACTATAGCTCATGTTTGCTTTCATCACACGTATTAGCTGCTTCCCCACTGCAAGTATCCCGATCAAATCACGGTGCCACTCACACAATAATACATCTCTCAAAATGCCTTTGGCTAGGAAGACATTTCAGGTAATGTAAATAAAGTACTTCCATTTGTTCTGTAAAATGTCAGCTCAAACCTGGCTAAACCCTTTTCAGTTTCAGTTTTAAACTGTGTATGAAAAAGCCACCATCAATTCTGTAAGCCTGAAAAGGCATTTTTGGCAACTACAGTATTTGAAAGGTAATAATATTCTCTTACCTCTTTACTAGCAAAACGAGTCACATAAAATTTGACTAAGTCAAGTTGTTAAAAGAGGGTGGTATTTGAAAATTCAAGATGCTTTTTTTCAATTTTTCATTATATTTTTTTTTCATTTTGAAATTTAGCTGTATTTCATTTAGCAGGGAGCAAAACTAGTCAAGAATAAAATGTTTTAGTCTGGATCACTTTTTTTTTTTTCTTTCCATTTTGATAATCACCAGCACCACCACTCAAAAACCTTTCCCATCCAGCCATCAAATGAAAAATATCAAGTATTCACAAGCTGTTGGCTTACTTCTCTATTCTACTCACATTCTAAGCAATTTTGTATGAGAAAGGCATTTGAAAAAGAACTGAGAAACAAAAGCAAAACTTCTTAACTGCTGGAATCAATAAAATGCTCTGAAGTCTTTAAAGAAATGAATTACCCATTGCTTGGATATTTTAAACTAAAATGATCATGACAACAATTAATGTGCAAAAAAGATCAAACCTACAGTGGAAAGGATTTAGAAAACAGACTCGGAGCTCTTGATCATGTTTAACTTTTACGATGCCCTACTACTCCACATAGCAGAGCTTCATTTCTTGCTTGCTCTTTCTTTTACTCTGCTCCTTCTATCACAGAATGCAGTCCAATTCATCTCCTAAGTTTTTTGGAGGTATTTTCATTTTTTTCTCCTGAACAACTTTATCAAACAAAGGCATGATAATGTAAGCGTGTAAGTTTCCTGATATTTATTCCTTTTAATCAATTTCAACAGGGTCCAACACGATAACCCTCTATTATTCATTCTAGATCTGGAAAAATGGTTGAACCATGTTGTTTTTGGCTGAAGACATCATTAGCTGCTAGATGCCTTTTTCCTGCTAAGGGAAAGAGTTTCCCAAATGGATCAAGGTGGAAGGTTTATCCAAGATTAAAAGCCTAAATTTGAAAATGTAGCTTTGCGTTGTCTACAGATGAAGTACCAAAAGACTCAAAAAAGGCAGAGCTCCTTAGGGCTTTTACAGAAAACACTTTAAGATTCCTACGAAATCATTGTGGAGAGACCAGAATTATTTAAAAAGGATTATTTATTAAACATTTTTCTTTACAAAGTACAATCAATGGTTTGCATTAAATTTTGGGTTTTGGTGTTCGCCTGTATGTACACAAAAGCTTATAACAGAAAATGTGTCTTGAGTTTACATGTGGGACACAATACTGAGTTACTTTCATATTTTGATTCCTACCAACATAAGCAGTTGATAATAACTTTCAGCTTATATGCTGTTTTTAAAACTGAAGATGAAGCGACAACATTTCTGCAGAGTGTCAGTATTTATCAATGTACTCAGTGATGACAAAGTAGAAATGAATAATCATTTGGGGGGGTTCCACCGAGCATGAGTGGAACACGAAATTTTTCTGGCAGGTTACTGGACTATTCTTATGATCCTAAAAATCATTTTTTTGCAGTTATAAGATAAGAAGAATTGAGGAGCTAGGTAAGTTTAATAATACCCTATTAGCAGCAGTTGATAGTAAATGCAACATAACGTTTGTTTTGTCTGTCATACAAGACAGTGTCCTAGCAGACACTATTGTATTGTTCTCTACTTGAACAAAAGTATCTGCATGTATTGTATGTCTTTGGAGAAACAAAACAAAAATAAAGAGACAAAAAGCCATTTATTGTCATGAGTGACTATTGCCATCAGCTAATATGAATGCGTTGCTAAAATTAGTGAAGACAGGAAAATGCTGTAAGGTAAATATATACAGAGTTAAAATACATTTCTTATCCACTAGATAGTGATTTTGTGGCACTGTGGTTTTCAGAATATAACGTCTGTTGAGAGCATTGTAATTTTCAGTGCAAGCTAAAGCAAAAATACCTGCCCGCTGTCATAAACATGACAAATCTGGAATGTTCAAAGTAAGTTCATCTTCCACTTCTCCACTCTTGAGGCACCTTTAAGACATGGCACTTACTGTAAACCATCTAAAAATCAAGAAAAGCAGACACAATAAGCCTGAATCTTCCATAACAACTTTAAAAATCACTGCCGGAGTCACTTGCATACGTAAACGATGCCTGTGTAAGGCTTGCCAGCAAAGCATCTTTCCTGAGAACGGAGCTGGGACACTCTCTGTGTATCATAAGTGTGCGTGCTCAGAGCTGTGATCGCTGTCGTGGCTGTCGTCATTCGCTAGTGAGTCCCCCGTGTGCTGGAGACCAGCCGCCCCAATGCCAGAGAGCTCGGAGGGGAGCAGTGTGCCCTTTTTCACATTCACCAGTTCCTTTTCCCGGGCTGCTGCCCCTTGCTGGCCCCCTTTTACCCGCTTCCACTTCATCCGTCTGTTCTGGAACCAAACTTTTACCTTTGTGGAAGAAAGACAAAACAAGAAAATAGAGATGGGGTCACTGAAGGTTGATAATGATCTTCCTAGCTGTAGTACAGCACTGTCTGTTTGGTAAAAAGCATAGCAAGGGCTCCCTGAGAAGCAAGGGATCAAATTTAGGATGGGATGTGAGCCCCGGGGATGTGAGGGTAATGACCACAGAGGATGGAAAGGGTTACAGCAAGAAGGTTGTGGGGCCAGCTGCAGTATGCATCACTGCTGTCATGCCCTCCATGGAAGACCTTAGAGCCCTTTAGAAAACATTTGAAAGTTAACATGCTCTTGAAAAATGCATTAATGCCATTCCACAGGTAGAGATGTGGAATAATTTCAGATGAGAATGGAAAAGAAATTCATGGCATGAAAGATTAAAAATGTATCTGTACATTTGAAGTCACATTAAACCCCAAGATTTTACTCCAGCTGAAACTCATTTCCCCTCCTCCCCTTCTCTGTATAGAAATATATGAAGAAAAAAAAAAAAAAGTAAACCTAAATTATTTGCACAGTTCTAAAGTATCAGCACTGCAAACCACAAGGACTTTTTTTCAATAGCCAAAAGGAAAAAAAGAAAAAGGATGTGCATAGCATCTGTCAAATATATTAGACCAGATTAAAGGCTGATTTCAAACCAGCTCAGAATACTGTCACTGAAAACACTATTTTTGAATAAAGAGAAGATTGTTGGGTTTGATCCATTTAGAGCTAATGCTGCTAAAAATTCTCGTGCGTGTATGTCTGTGCAGTTCTTAACATCAAGGTTCCACAGCAAAAAATAAACAATATCTGCAACTTTTTCCTTGGAAAGAAGGCAAAAAAGATTGCAATGTCGGTGTATACTCTGCTTTGTTTAGCAGAATGTGTTTCAGAGTTTCAAAAGAAACAGCAAGGAACAGTCACAGCAGGACATATTGTACAACATGAGTAATAGAGCCACAAAAATGCTGTTTTGCTTAATCTGTCTTATACATCCAGGAAACATCACAGTGTTTAACCTTTAATATCACTTTGAATTTTACATTAAAACCTTACTACAACTGAATTGATAGTTGACATCACTATTTGTATGTGGGAAGGAAGAAAGGTATATTTATTTTTTTTATAGTTTATGTTCCTGTTAAAGCCAATGTGAGCTGTTAAAGCAAATCACTTGGGAACAGAGCAAAACAATTCCAGGTTAGTTAACAGCCTCAAAGCCCAGCACATCTTTTCCTTTAGTCAACTCATTAGAACCAAAGCATCTGGCTTGTACAGTGAAATGAGTGTAAAGGGGAAGGTATTCGGTACTGGTTGCTGTGATGTTGGGAATTATCACACTCGGCTCACATATCAGAGGTGTCCGTGGAAACAGTCTTCAAAAGGACACAGCATTAGTACAGCACTGGCAGCTCTCTGGGGGAAGTTAAGATGTTAGCCTGTTTATTTATTTTTTTATTATTTTTTATTTTTTTAAGACAATGAAGTTTCTCTTGTAAAAGCCATGACTATACTGATGCAAGGAAATGTAGTATATGCAAGTGCAGGCACAATCCAAACACCAAAAATCAATAGACTTTGGATTCAGTCTGGTACTACAGAATATCATCACTTTTCTTCTGACAAAAGGGCCCATAGAATTTTATTTGATAAGAAGAAATTACAGGATTTGAGAGATGATTTCAAGATTAAACAATTCTCAGAATGTTTTTATGCCCTTGAACAAAAACAAAGTGATAATGCATACAAACAATGGTTTCAAGAAAAATTGAAATGTTGCCTTTGAAGCAAAACTTTCAATGCACAACCTGGATTCCACCCATTTTAACTTTAACTCCACTATAAATAGGAGAGACCCAGGCACACCACCTTCCAGATGCATCCATTTCTTTTTTGGCTACTTGAAGAACTGAAGCAAATACTCCTAAAGTCACTGTCAGACACTGTTCTGGTTGGGACAAATGTGAGCAGGAGCATTACTGCCTCGATCCTGATGCAGGTTCTCCTCTCACAGACAGAGCTAAACTCTCGCATCTGCTGGGCTGACTCATTTTTGACTGTTTTCTACTCCAATTTAATAAATTATTGTTTTTTATTTTCCATTTTTTTCTTATATTACTTTGTTTCTGTTATTTTTTATAATATGGGCCACTTTACAAAACCATAGCACAGAGCAGCCTCTCTGCTTCAACAATAAAATCAGGAGAACTGAGTGGCACCACTCAGTAATGTAATGAGCAGCAAAGGACATGCTGGGGAGTACCTCTTCATTCAGATCACCTACCTAACTGGTGACAATTTAAAAAAAGAAAAAAAAAAAAAAGTAAAAAAAAAGCTTTATTTGTTTTTGTTGTTGATAATGATTTCAAATAATTTGCATTTGCTTTACTTAAAGAATATCAAATAAGAATTTTCATTATTTGGTATGCCAAAGATTATTTTCAAAAGATAGAAATTAATTATAGTGAAGTTTATTATTAAAATATTGTGAGTTTATTTTTATGTCATTTGTTGTGATAATATACTGAGGGATTCTTATATAAGGGAATACTTTAGTTATTCTTTATATTTGTATATGTATATATATTTCTTTATGTCCTCCATTTTAAAATACTGAAATCCACTTTTGACCCGATCCAAAGTACACTAATGTCAGTGAGAGTTTTTCCACCGAGTTCAATGAACTCTAGATGAGGTCCTTAATGTTCAAGTGTTAATAATATGAGACAAGTCCTTCACTTGCTATTTCCTCTCAAGATCAAATTCAGATATAGGAATTCAGAACTTCCTTTGGAGCTGAAGAGTCAATTATGGAGGGTAGAGCAGTTACTGATATGTGATCCATCTATATTTTCATAATGGGAAGGAAGTGAAGCAAACTGTGTGAAGTACTTCAGAGTGTCAATTTATTTGAATTAATGGAAAACTGTGCTTTTCAATTGCACAGATCATTTGAAACTTACAGGTGTTGCACAAAACATGCATCAAAACAAAACATTCTGAGAAAGAAAGAAGGAAGGGAGAGAGAGAAAGAGAGAGAGAGGAGAACATGAATGAAAGAAAAATAAAGGAATTAATAAAGGAGAGAGAAAGAGTGCATAATGAAGTAACCTTGAAAAATTCTCGAACTTTTTTTCCCAATGAAAGAACTAGTTTGTCCCACTTACAACTTTTGCAAAAAATATATCCTTTTAAAGCAGTTTAAAGATCTACTGTGACAAACTTGACACTGCAGGAACTGTTTTACACTGTTTTAGTTAGCTCCAGCAGGAGCCAAGAGTGCTCACCACCTCCCAGAATCAGGATTTGATTGCCTATTATTTATTAAAAAGCATTCCCTCTTCTCCACCCTCTGACTAGCGCAGCTTAACTGTATAGAGCAAGCATATCTATATGTGGAAAACAAAGGAAGTGGAGGGAAATGAATGATATTAAAGATGATGGTAGCATTAACAGCTGTTTCTAAATCAGCACTTATGAGCCAGTCTATTGAGCACATCTGCTTACTGGCACGAAAGCACAGCTTCTTTTCCCTTAGTCAACAAGTTGTTTAGCATCTGCATCTCCACATCTGATGATTAGGCTGTTACTTAAGATACAAGTAAACGATTTCACGTTGTGAGTCTCCTGATGTACAAGAGCAATGTTTTTGCTGTGACCAATTTATTTTAAGGAGTACTCTGAAGGAATCACAGGGGAAGATTCAAAATAAGGTGGCTGTCATTTTTGGTGTCTACGTAACTGAAGTTATCAATATATACTTATGATATATAGGTCCTTAGTAGGCTTAAGAGCCACACTATATGCTGTTCTGCACGTATGTCTTCAACATAACTTCATGATGGGAACATCAACGCATCATTTTGGTTCCAAATGAAGGTATCACCTCAACCTCTGATTTAATACTCTTCCTTCAGTGGAGACCTTCAGTCACATTAAAATTACTAATAGCTGACTTCTACCATGCTCTGTAGAATACTTCCTCTTGACGGAGGATTTTAGCATTCTGAACTTACAAAGAAAAAGCTATACAGCTATTTTCTATCATTGACAATTATTTCTTAATAAAGACATTCTTGTCTGAAAAATGAAAGCATGACTGAATTCCAACTGCACAACTACCACAGTTGCACTATCTATTTTCTTTTTTCTTTCAAGAAAACAGACATTTCTCTTTCAAAAAGCTCTTTTCTAAAGTCTTAAGAGTCTATAGACTCTTTCTAAAGTCTAAAATTAAGTTTTCTATTCCAGATTTTAGTGGTATGGGTCCCAAGCAAGATTAAAACTTAAGGCTGTGATACTTCACTAAACCTAAAAAATTAGAAACAAGAGGGTTGCACCACCTCAGACTGTTATTTTGCTATAAGGGATGCATATTTCTGAGTATGTGCCTTTGAAGTCAGTATCCCAAATTCCATGTGTTTTATTACAACTAAATGATGTGTCAAGGAGACCAAATCACTAAGCCTTTTAAGCATTCTGTCCCAGGTCAGCCATTGTCCCTTTTCTTTTATTGTTGTATTTTTTAATGTATCAATTGACCTTCTTCTAACGCAGGTAAACATAACAAAAAAAATCTGTTTTTTCAAAACTAAAAAAAAAAAAAAAAAAAAGTAAAGTTTACTTCTGGACTTTCTTTGGCTTTGAAAACGTTCCTGTTATTTTTAGATAGTACATTTATGCTGCCAAGTTTTAAAGAAAGTCAAATTCCTGAACTTTACAGAAATAACTGGTGTTACACAGCTGAAACTTACCTTCTTCATATATAGAGAGATAGCATTTTCATAAGAATTTATTCAAAACACTTACAAAAGCAAGTAGGAATGCAAAAAAAACAGGCAAGTTTCCTTTCCCCATCTAGTCTATGAATAAAAATAAGGGTTAGCATTGTAGAATGGCAGAATGGTTTGGGTTCGAAGGGACCCTCAAAGATCATCTAGTCCAACCCCCCTGCCCTGGGCAGGGACACCTTCCACTAGATCATTTGCAATAACCAAATCTATTAATTTTATATTATTTTTAAAATTAAAGTTATCAATTTAAAATATTTACAGAAATGGTAGCAAGAGTTATCAGTTTACAGAACCACAGAATCACAGAATCACAGAATGTTAGGGATTGGAAGGGACCTTGAAAGATCACCTAGTCCAAACCCCCTGCCAGAGCAGGAACACCTAGATCAGGTCACACAGGAACATGTCCAGGCGGGTTTTGAATGTCTCCAGAGAAGGAGACTCCACAAACTCTCTGGGCAGCCTGTTCCAGTGCTCTGTCACCCTCACTGTGAAGAAGTTTCCTCTCATATTTAAGTGAAACCTCCTATGTTCCTCTATGTTTACTTCAATAACTAAATATAATATGAGATTTTAAATAGTTTGATACGTGGGAGAGTAAGTTAAGGTAGTTTTATTTAATTAAACTTAATTTTCTTCCTTATATGAGTGAAAGGAATTCCAATTTCAAATCCAAAAAAACCCACTCTTAAAAATTGTAAATATATTTTAAGCTTAAAACCACTTTAAAAAAATATGTCTGAGTATTAAATGTCTTCTTAGTTACTATAAAATAGTACAAAATATATCATTCGGAGAAAATTAACTTTCCTAAATTAATGAGTGGCACCAGAACCTTCTGATTAAAATTGCTTTAGTCACCTTCTCACCGATTTAATGCAAACTGCTCTGTGTTACATTACAAGACTTTGCACTGAATGCGCACAAGTACTTTGCAGCAGCTGTTGAGAAAAAGGGGAGTTTTGGCAGGTGCACAAAGGACAGCTGGAACTTTTGGCACCCAGGAAGGTGTAGGAGGGAGTTCTGGTTTTTTGTTACATAGAAGTCAGTTGAGGTTTGGGTACTGCTTAGGTGATACATTTTCCTTTTTACCTCCCACATTTAGAGAGGGATGGGATAGACATTATATTGCAGAGAGCAGCGATAAAAGTATTTCATTCCAGTTTCAGAAGTCTTTGACAGCACTCAGTTTACCTCTCTCAACTCCATTAAAAGAAATGACAGCTTCTCCACCAGTGATCTTCAAAATTAATATCACGATCAGAGTGAAACAGCTAACCTTCCTTATTCAAAACCTCTCTGCACTACATTTCAGGGTTAACACACTTTAAACAGAATGGGACACATCGTTTTAGGTTTTTAACTTCTACTGACTTGCTGTACATAATCTAAGGGAGTATTTTAAACAAAATTAGTCTCTCTTCTCGGTCCAGAGGCAGAGAGGCAACCTGTGGGGCTGCTACTAGAATTCCCTCTACCTTATTCTCCTATAACATATCTTTTTAGGGTCTACCTTCATCCAATTCCTCTGCATATATATTTATATCTACAAAAGAAACACATGCTGGAAAACTAACTTACGAGGAACATCTTGAGCTAAACTTTGCCTTTTCTTTGCATAGGTACCTACTTGCATGAATTACTTGCAGCTAGAGCATTTTATTTCATGAGAAAAAAAAAATCTAACTTGCATTATTCTTCACCCATTTTGCACAGGTCAACTGAGACAGAAAGTTAAAAGGCAGCGGGTAATAAAGACTGGCTTTTGGCTGAGTATGCCAATGTTTTTCTCTGCTACTACTTTAGGATGAGGAAAGTTAAATGTCAAGAAGCTGGCTCAACAGAAAGCAACCTACTGGCCCATGACAGTCCTCCAGAACTCTATGGCTACGGAAGCCATCCTCCTGCCCGAGAGAGAAGCACCCTCACCTGCATTCATTTAAACTAGTTCCACAGTTCATTACTTCAGTTCTGGAGGGACTTCTTCACCTTCCAAAATAAGCCAATCCTGAATCTTTTGATGGTAAACTAGCCCAAAATCAACATCCAGTTTTAAAGCTATCAAGCTGCAGCTATTTTCAGCAGGGCATCCCTGAGGAGAAGAAACTAGTGAAACCAGACAGAGATCCTACATTTTTTCAATTCCCTGCATAAACAACAACAACAAAAGCAAGCAAACAAACAAACAAACAAAAAAACTCTATTCTACAGGTTCATTTGTACCTTTCCAATACTGCTTGTTTCTGATTTCTTTTTTTTCTTTCTTTTTTTTTTTTTTTATTTAAGTGACCATAAATGATGAACCTAGAAAGCTCCTATCTCCTTCTTGAATGGGTGATAAAACAAGCCACTTCTTCCTCAGATTTGTGTTTAAGAAAGGGTAGGGTTAGCAGACAGCAGAGGCTTAACTCACTCTGTAAAAGTAGCCATATAAACTGCTAATATTTCTGTCTATATCACATACATTGCCTGACACAAACAGAGGTTTCTCCCCACCCAGAACCCCATGGGGTCTCTCTGCAGGTGTAGGGTATATTCACAAGTAACAGCCTGAGACACTTAGATCTTTGCACATGGAATTGCTTGTTTGAATCCAATCAATACTGCAAAAATAAGCATGCTGTTTGATGTTTTGCCATGTACTTTTTTTTAAAGAACTACCATACATATCAAAATTATGCACGAGATATAATTATGTTTGCTAGCAGCATTCTTTCCTAAGGAAGAACAAACTGAGTTAGCACAGTAACTCCTACTGCTGGTATTTATATTGCTCAAGACAAATATAAAAGTATTACTGAGTTTTATTTTATTAAGAGTGTTATTTCAAATAAAACAAACAATCCAAAGGATTTCAAGCCACACAGGCTCATTACTATAGTGTGTATAAAGAGTGCTTAACATGGGGAAGCTTGGAATGAGCAACTGCCTTTCAGAGAAGATGTGACAGTACAAACAATCAGACAGATAGGGTCAACCATGTCATATCAACCCACACTTGATTTTGTTTGAAAATACACAGGAAAAAATTTCACCACCTAAACTTAGAAATCCAGCTTCTTAAATTAAGAAACTAGGCATGCCATGGAGAGATATTCATGGAGAGACATGGACTTTTCCAGAGGTGGTTCAGAACAAATGTCCAGTTGAGGAACATTGAACTCTCTGGTGGAGCCTTTCTCACCCCAGTGACTCTGTGAGAAATCAGTCAAGTTTAGTGCCTAAAAAGCTCCATGATTAGCCTCACCTGAGCTCTGTGATGCTGAAAAGGATTTTAAAGTCACTTGTGATCCAGGATTGAGGTAGCCTTTGTATGGGGGAAACCCTTCTAATGGAAAACTTCTCTTGTTAAGTTTATAATTATAACAATATAATCACAGAATCATTTAG
>VXAA01005462.1:0-27705 GCA_013399115.1 Anseranas semipalmata
TATATATATATATATTATGATTTATCCTCATTGAATCAAAGATTGCTAACATTCTTAAAAGATCTGCTTACCATACTCATGGGAAGTTCAATTGAATTTCATTCAGTTTCTGATTTAAATTTTTATTTTATCAGCTACTGTGCTATATACAGAAAATTCTGCAAGCTTGTGAATAACAACTCATGTTATGTATAAGTAACAGATTTCCAAAATTCTAATAAAGTCAGTATATGTACTCTAAGGTATCATTAGTTAATTTCTATTAAAATCATCACGGAAATGGAACTGGTGAAATAAGTAGGGTAGTGAACCCTAGCGCATGAAAGAGGAAATCAGTATGAACTCAGATATTATTTTCAAAGGCTGAAGTACCAGACATAGAAAACCATTTACAGTGAAGCCAAAATACATGTATACACAAATTCTTACAATCTATAGTTTCATATCAAACAGCATTATAACTGCAAAAGAGGAGATGAAAGACAAAAATTTAGTGTTATCACCCATTTTTTAAAATTCCTTCTTTTTAGGCATTAAATTACAAAGGCTGTCATTTGGAACTACATTTGCAAAGGTGTGCCGAGACGTGACCTATCATTTACAGTTTTTGAAATATTTCTGTCCTAATTTCTAGCTTTTCATTTTAGATCCATTTTCTTAAAAACTATAAAAAGCAGAAAGAAGAAGATTCTGATCTTAATTATACCAGTTTGCCTCTGAAGTGATTTATGTAAGCAAACTGTTACTCTGGACTTCTGTGGAAGGAACCAGAGCCAGAGGTGTCCCAATCTTCAGTTAAAGTAGACATTTATATTTTAGAATTATCATTAGTGAATTAGCCATACAGACCCTTTTAATGATCAGATTTGTTAAGGATAAAGCTTATCTCCTATTCTCAGAAGTAATTACAACATAACCCTGATCTCTATTAAGTCTATAAACAGAATACTTGTTTTAATTCTTGACATTTGGGATCCAAATCAAAATCAGAGATTAAATGAGGTAAAAAAATGTATCTGTAGCCCAGTATAATACAAACTAGAACACAGAGAACGTCCACAATTATTTTGTATTCAGACTTTGCTTTGTTTTGTGTTCAAACACTAATCCTTCCATTTACTTTAAAAGATTAATGTAACAAAAGGGTGACTAATTGTAAAAGGGGCACAATAAGGTTCAGGTTGGTGCTCTTTTGTATTAGAGAAAAATAATATGTTTGAGATAGAGAAATTAAATTTTCTGGAAGAGGTCAGCTTGGGAATCAAATGAATCCTTCTGATTCATGCAGAGTCATGCATTAACCACTTTAGATTTTGAAGGAAAGACTTAAAGCTTTTTTTCTTCCTGTACAGATAATTTCCTTTAATAACTAAGTTGCTATTTTGTCTTCAGAATATCAACTTTCCAAATTAGTTGAGTTCTGAAGGTCCTCCAGAGCACAACATCTATGATTAAACACTTTCTAAAGTTCATTCTACTAGCAAAAGTGGAAATTCCATTATTTTAGCAAGAGCAGGCATGTCAAATTTATCAAGACATGATAGGACTGAGGATGGAATAGAGGTAAGGCATCTATGTTTGTAAGTTATAATCACAGGGCACAGAAGTTATTATAAACCTCATTATTATGTGCTACAGTAATCAAATGAAGAGTATAGTTATTGTGACTCATGTTAAACTTAAATTATGAAGAATTACCTTTCAAACTTTAAAAAGACAGGAGATCTAGAGGCACCAGAATTGTACAAGCACAGTTCCTTTGGCCTGGTTTACTCACAGGTAGGGCCCCTATTTATGACTTGCCCTTCTGAGGATCTCCAGAAGTTGTGGGAGCAAAAGCCATGTTCTGCATTATGTCTTCTACACCCAGGCTGCAGCAAAAAGGATGACAGCCTCAGGAGTTCCTCCAAACGAACACAAACTCTAGCCAAGCCAAGGAAGAAATACATACTTCTTTCACACCATAATGTAAAAGCATTTATGCAGGAGCATCACAGAGGACTGTAACACAATTCCTTGAGTCAATATTAATGCTGTTGAAAGGATTACCTGTTTGTTACAGTTCTTTTATAGTGCTAAACCATACCCAGAACACGGACAAAAACTTAATGCCTAACTCTTCAAATAGCTAATTGACTAATTTGTTGCTAATTTATGCATTCCCCCCCCACACACACACACACCTTTCCAGCTGTACCGATGCACTGGATTAAGGGTTGAGGATTGTAAAACAAACAAACAAACCAGGTTGCCCTTGAGGCATCTGAGCATTCTCACTCTCCACAGCTTTGGCAGATTTGTGGAAAATTACCCCCCGGGAAACACATACCTGCTGCTGAGACATGGAGCTAATTAGTACAGAGAAGCAGTCGATGCTTGTGTGCTGTGTATGGGAAATGAAAATGGCGCTCTTGGTAGGACCTTCTTGTCATGAGCTACCCAAGCCTCTAGACAGTTTCATAGAAGTAGAGGAATGAGATGGGCAAAGTTGAGTGTAAAACAATAAACAAGCAGATAAAACGTCACGGGGAGGCCTGACACAGGATTTTCCAAGACTACAGTAATTGTACTGGGTTGTAATCCCAGGATGTCTTTCTTAGTCTGGTCTAGGCAGCAGTTCTTCACAAAGGCCATTTACTCTGCCTTTGTTCAAAGAAGGAATTCAAAAGTTAGACCTCATTTTCAGCACAATATGTATACAAGGACCTCAGGAAACTATATAACAAGTTTACAGACTTGAAATGCAAGTGAGAGGCAGTGTGGGTGAGTACATATGTGCTGGGTGGCATGAGGGTGGACCAGCTCCGCTTCAGACTTCTGCCGTTACCTGGAAGTGGTCAGCATTATAGGTATTTCTGCTACCTGCAATGCCTGGGAATTGCAGCTGTAGTTGTGGCTTGTGAAAGCTAACAATGCTATTGCTTTTATTTGTGCCCTTCCCCCCACATTTGGGAATCTTTGATGTGGAACATACTCTATATCTTAGTTTTAGCTCTAAATTTCAGGGCGCTAACTAAGAAATAGCTGCCTCGATGGATGACTTTCATCATCCTAAAGGCTTGGTCAGAAGCCATCCGGCAGACCAAGATTATCAAAGACATGATCTCTCACTGACTGTAATGGAGAAACAGAAAGAGGAAAACAGAGATATTCCACATTCTGGAGTAGAGGAATTAAGGAAAGAGAGATGAGAGAGCCTAGAGCGTATGCTTTTCGAGCAGAGGAAACCCTCTTTAGCTGTGAAAGCAGCTGTAGAAAAAAAGATGCTGGCTTGGAAGACAGAGAACAGAGATTCCACATCTCAAAATAAATAAATAAATAAATAAGTGCTGCATATGGGAGAAATGACACTGGGTTCATTACAGGAACCTGTCTTAAAGTCTCAAGTCCTTGTCTCCTTGTCTCAAGTCCTGCTGAAAGCCAGTTAAAATAAAAAAATGAGTTGGGGAGAAGCATACCAGCATGCTATTATTTTGCACAGATAACATTTATATCTTATGTATGCGTTGTAGCTGTATATGAGATTCCACACTTTCAGAAAGACCATTCCCTGTTTGCTATGACTGCCACATGCCAAAATGATGCACAGAAGTTTGAAGCACTGTGAAATTATGTGTTCACAACATTTTACTCCATTTTCATGACAGAGGTGACAATTGTGTTACTTAATCTTTGGTGGGCATCAGTTTTTAACCATATGGATAAAGCTATGGATTATGGGTGTAACAGAACACGCACAGTTTTATTAACTTATACATAATTCCTATTCTTTTCCTCTTCAAGAAATTAAAAAAATATTACATTTCTATTTTGAAAAAATATATATATTTATTCTGTTTCTAATATCAAAAGTTCCCAGAAAAAAAAAAAAAAGAAATCCCATGTTTTGATCAACTATAAAGGACAAGTATGGCTAAAGTGAACTCATAAAAATACAATAAAATATAAATTATTCTACAGCATTATCAACACGTCTGAATTACCCAATTGCCTCATGACTTTGGGCACAATTAAATCCACTAATAGGAAAGCAGTTGAATAATATCATGCTTCAGATCACTAGTTGAATAACACTGTCATAGTCAGGCTAATACATTGTGACAGTTCCTGCCTAGAATATATTACTTAAGATCTGAAAGTTTTGATCATAAAAATGTCTTTTCCAGATCTTCCAAACAAATAAAATAATAATGTAATAATAGAATGAGCAAAGGTCTAAAAGTTAATATTTCAGAACAAGAGAAAATATTTCTCAGTTAATTTAAACATTTGTCTCCATGTATCTTTGACATTTGGAGCCAGAGGAAGGGGTGTTAAGAAGTAATTGCATTTGCTGCCTTCCAGATATCTTTTATTGGTTCTCAAGTGGATCTGAATTCAAGAAATGGTTCTGAATGTTTGTGTGCACAGGAAAAATATTTCTTCTGACATTTTGTTCACTAGTAGCATTTTATACTTAAGCATGTATAAATAAATTATTTGAAAAGCAAACTCTTTTAATACACATACTAATGAAAAAGAGACAACAAGGCAGCTTTTCTAATTTTCTATCTAAAAGAGGAAAAAAGGCCAGCTAAAGATCTTTGACATATTTGACCTTTTTTTTAAAAGATGCCTTGATTTTAACCAATGGGAATTGTGTACCTGGATCATTACTGTGCAAAGATCAGATGCAATTACTCTTTCAGATTTTGAATCTCAGTTGAATATACACTAAACTGGGTAACTCAAGAAAAATGTTTAAAATTATCCAAGTGACAAAGTTGGTACAACTTTTCTTCTTATTCTAGTCAATGACCTAGCTCAGTCAGCTCATTTTTTGTAAAACTATTTCCTCCTCTGTAGTGACCCCGAGACCACAGCACAGCGAGGAGCCGGTGACCCAGCAGCAGCGGCCGTGAGCGGGCCAGGCCTGCGCTGAGCCGTGCCGCACGCGTCCCTGGGCCGGGGCCGGGGGGAGAGGAGCCCGCAGGCAGCTCCCGCTCGGTACCAGCGGCTGCACCTCCCGCCTGGCCTTGCCTTCATCTGCTCCTGCAGCAACAAGTCCTCGCGGGGCAGCTTCGCTATCTGATGGCAGGAGTCGCGAATAAAGGTGTCTTCTTGTAAGAAAATCCTGTAAGAGCTGCAATGACCAAACTGCACAATCTTTCCATGAACGGGATCCATGTGGCATGCTGTGATCAGGGGCATATTTGGTGCTGTACACCTTGGGGTTCCCAGTATCTAAAGGGATGTGAGATTATCTGAGCTGTTCTCCCTTTCTTTATAGTGTTAACTCTAAGAAACAGCATTTTAAATGGTACTTTACTGAGTATGAGTGTCCTTCTTACTAGGATCACAGTGGACCAGCACCTGGTGGTGGAAAACATTGTCTGGCCTGAACTTATTCTGAGTGTCTCAATTCAAGTAGATTCCTCTGTTTGCTAAAGAGTTACAGTGTAGTATTTATTATTTTTCATTTTAAAAGATTAATTAAAATAGTCATTTCTAAATTTCTCAGATATCCATAACTGCAGATGCTATTAGTTATTTACCTAATTTTTGTTATTGGTTTTATATACCAAAGTATCATTTCAAACATGTAATAGAAATCTTTCATTTCTCTGTAAAGCAAACCCAGAAATCTGTTACAGAAAGTGAAAAACTAGAATGAAAATTAATTGATATTCTGTTAAATTTCAAAAGAACGAACAGCCAGAGTAAGTATGGAGATGGCAGCAGGAAAAAATTACTGAGTCTAATAATCAGTAATTGAATTCTGTTAACAGAAATGACTCATAAATAAAACAAATGTGACCAATATCGCAACATCTTTTGTTATCAAATTTGGTTTGTACTGTATTTAGTACTGTAGATACAAATTGTTCCCTCCATTAAGCCTCCCTACTTTTTCAGGTTTTTAAGCCATAGAGCCTCAGCTTGACTTAGGATCTGCCCATCTTGCTGTCTGTCCAAGAAACCAGTTAGAGGAAGGCCTGCAATGCCTGGGCAAGGCAACGTGACAGTCGTTGCTGAATGTACACCATGAATGGGTGCTCCAGCTCACTGCCATGGGGGCCTTTGCATCCTTAGGAAGTGAATGGAGGGGAGGCTCCTCCCCATGGAGATGGACTCTGCCAGAAGGACTACCGTGACTTTGGTGTAGGATGTAGCTCAGAAGGAAGAAGAGGAAATTTCACCAGATGGCTAGCTCAAGCCACGTAAGCAAAACTGATTTTTTCTCCCACAAAAGACACAACCTAAGCCTTGAAGTGGAAATCTTGCAGCAGCAGCATGATATCTTTACTTAGCTGCTTCCTGCACATGCAGCAGCAGGTAGGCCTTGAGGAGACAAACACATTGCTGTGAAGACCACTCCTGACAAGCTTACTCCACTTTGCCTGAAAAGCCATCTGCAGAGGAGCTCCTGCGCTTCTACTCACCCAGAGAGCTTCTCCATGTGTAGTGTCTCCTCACTTGCATGAGTGTCGTTGGCTGTGCTGGCAGTTGGGAGGGTGGCTGCTTTTTCTGCAGATGGTGGTGAAGGGCCCCAGGCTCTCTCAGCACCCATCTTGGAGCAGCTCACCTTCTCCTCTGCCTCCACCGTGCCCCTCTGTCTCCTCAGAGGGCACTGTCCCTCACCGCCCCTTCTCTGCACAACTCCAAGTCCTCTCCAGTCAGAATGGAAAACATAATTAAATGGAAGAAAAAAAAATATCAAAGGCTATCAAACAGAAAGATGCCACTGGAAGTCTGGAAGTCCTTGAGGCACCAGGCAGTGGAGAATGACAAGAGTGCACTGGGGAAATGCATCTATATGGTCCTTGTCCTCTGCCCATTGGGTAGGTGGGACCAAATTTGGGCTGTCAGTGTGTGTTCACCTAAGTCCTGGCTTCAGGTTCCTGGACTGCAGTCCCTAGCTGGGAACATGGGACAGAGAAAAGCCCGAGTCCTGCCAAGAGACGTGGCAGACATTCAAAACTAAATGCCAGCAATAAAGTAGCCCAGGATGGATGGGTTCACACTGAACCTTTGCTAGGTCAGACAGGAGATGAGCCAAACAGTGCTCCAGTATGCAGTACTGGCATTGTCATTAATATTTGCTATAAAAAGCACTGATGATTTCCAGCTCATCCCCGTGCAGATGACATCCCTATGCCATACTCTGTATGGCAACTTGCAGAGTTGGTATTCTAGTCATGATGAAAAAAAAATCTATCAGTCTTTTTCCATCCTAGTGCAAATGTATAACACCTACCATTGTGTGTCTGAATATTGTTATATTATACTGTAAAACAGCAGATGTGGATGCAATACCCTGGCACCTTCTATGCTCAAGTCAGTTTCATTATGTTTGCAAAAGGCAAATACAGATACATCAGTGTACTTTATTATAATGTCATATTCCTGACACTATAGTAAAAGTTGATTTGGTGTTTCCATTAGAAATCTCATTTTCAGAGGCTTATGACTCATCCATCTAAGTTTTTTCAGGATGAGATTTACCATACAGATCTCAGTCTACTTATAATTCCTACCCTAAAAAATTGGTCAGTATCTGCACATTTTAGATCCCAAGAGCTCAAATGAATTGTTTTCTCCATGTTATTTCACATTTTAATATTAACAAGTATTTGTGTCCTTTATGACTATAAAAGCAATTAGGAAATTTAAGTTAAAGTGTTCTTGCTACCACATATATCACATTTTTACTATTATTGTGTTCATGTGTTTTAACCAGAAGGTTGAGAGTCCACTTGGGAAAACAGTAAAAATTCTTTAAGAATGAAACAGACAGTTACCACAATTTTATCAGTGATTTTCAAAGCACTGAATGAAAAACTATGTTTAAGACATAAATATATTTTTCATCCTTCTACTGCATGTGCTGTGCTGCTGGCATACATGCACAGACATGCAACTGACATTCAGCCATTCTCTTGTGCATCATCAAGATAATCTTTTACACTGCTGCAAGCTTCACAAACCTGGAGATCTGAATTAGTATCTTATGAATTGTTAAGCCTATACAAGCAAATTCACTGTAAAACATCAGTTATCTGACTGTAGACTTGCATTGGATTGCATTTTCTTAGTTATAGATGTGTTTAAGCTCAAAGTTTAACAGATCATTACACCAATAGTTTCACAAGGTTGTCATGAAAAACTTAGAACTGATTATTCTTTTTTTAAATGCCTTCAGGTTTTTATCTAAGCTATACAGTAAGCCTGTTACGAGTGTTAAAAATTATTTCAGCTATTTCATTTATTAGGAATATAGGCCTATTTCCAAAATATGACTTAGACATAAAACACTGGCTATTGCAACATACATATTTCAAGAATCCAGCACCCAGAGAGGAAATCAGAATCCCAGACACAGGAGAATGGGTCATACTGGGACAGCAAGCTGCCAAGCACGCAGATAGGCACCAGCATGAATTGAGAGTACTCTGCAAGAAAACATTGAAGGGCAATCACTAGAGAAACTTTGAAAACTTAAATTACATCTATTTTTAGACTTAAAAATCTATTGGAAATGTCTGCTCTTGCAGATATTCACAAGGTTACACACTTAACAGAGGAAGGGCCCCCAAATGTTACAGCTCACACAATGCTCATCAGGATAAAGACGGCAACACTTCATTTTTTCAAAGTAGCCTTTTCATCTTCCATGGGAATGTCCTAATAACAGTCAATACTACGTAGAGAAGGGAAGAGTTGAAGCTGTTCCAATTTTGTAGAAATTATTTAATAATTCATCATTTTATTTGGCTGGGAAATTTTAACACTGAGAAACGAAGTGTTTCACCACAGTTCTGTTTCTGAACTTTGGTACTGCCATCACTCCTTTGTAGAAATCAATCATCCTTGGCCAGTCTGTCTTCTATAATAAAATGACTAGGCCTGTGGATGAGAGGAAAGCAATAGAAGTCATCTACTTTCATTTTAGCAAAGCTTTTAAAACAACACCCCAAAGCATCTTTGTTGGGATAATATGTCTGAACGGGTGGACTACTAGATAGTTAAAAAAACATTTTATTGTTTTGCAGTTGGGTCAGAATGATGCTTTTTGACTCTACCAAGCACTCAGTTGAGGTGTGCTCAAAAGACCAATAATTCTTGTTCAATTTAACATACCCAGTGTGCATAAATGCATAAGCTATTCTTATCCACATGATATACAGTACTTTTTAACTAGGTAGAAAGTTAAGTGGTGTAGGAGGGAAGAAACAAGAATATTCAGAAAAGAGTATCCCTCCAACATTTCATCTATTTTCTGTGAAGCTGGAGAACAAGCTGCTCTCCATAAAATAACATATACCTCTTCAGAAAACAAGGTGTTTAAGCATGCTAGCCATGCCTTCTTATTACAAGGGCATTACCAGTTTCACTTACTTGATTTAACATCAGACAGCAGGTAAACGAGGTAAGATAAAAATAGAAAAAGCTCTTCAATTTTAGCACAGCCACTCTGTCACAGATTGCCCTATAATCCAATAGTGAAGGTTATAACATCTTTAACTAATTAACACAAAATATAAACAACACAATGCAGAGCCATTTGCTCTCTTGATAAGATGTGGCAGGTAGGAATCTGTCTAGTAATTAATTAGCAAAATGCTTGTGGTACAAAGGAAGAAACAAAAAAGAAACCACAATTTCAAGAGGACTGTCTGATGCCAGTTAGCAATACTTACAACAGCATGCCTTAATGAACAGGTTGCAAGTTGAGGTTTATAATCTTCTGTTTGCTTTGCTGTAACAGTCTGTCCTGTGCTAGTAGAAGTTTATAACAATATAGCTAAACAGAATAATTATTCTCATTGCCACGGTTCCCCAGTTTATCTCCTGTATATGGCCTGCTATACAGAGAACATAAATCCTTACCTCAGTCAGGAGGGGATGTATTCACATGAAATCAGGACGAGGTGGGCTCCTGTGACTGTGCACCAATGTACCACACTGCTGAGTTACCACAGACAATTTCCCCATTTCTAAAATGAGAATGAAGTATCATGTCTGCGCCATGTTCTCATACTTAAGCAAGTACATTACTTTTTTTTTTTTTTTTAAACTTCTGCAAGCATCCAGCTAGCTCCAACACTTAGGCTGTTTATGAAAGTGTCAAATCAAGCAAATGAAAAGGAAATTTGGAAACTGTTCTCCAAAGCACTTTTTTAGTAAGTCATTCCTTTTCAGCTGCGGTAACTGACCAGAGTAAAAAAAATCACATATCCAAATAATATACAGCGTTACAGATTTTTATTGAATATCCCTTGTCAGATTTGTGAGTAAAATAGAAACAAAATAGTGCATGTTTAGCAGTAACAGTGTGCTTTAAAACATTCATAAAAGTGCAGAAGGCTAGCTTCAGAGAGTGCAATGAAACATTTTATATTCTTTCTTTCACTTATTAATCTTGGGGATTTATCAAGGGTTTAAACATCTTAACCTAGAAAAATAATAGGGGTGCAGTGGCTGGTGTTTTTCCTAGTCAGAGATTAAAACAAAATGAAAGTCTATGCTTGGACTTATTATTTTAACTCTGCTCTTTCTTGAGAAACTGAGAAAAGCTTAGCCTCAGTGGTTAGTCACACACCAAATAAAAAACAGAAATTAATTGTGATCCTACCTATCCACAACCTTAGAAAATAAAAATATGGAAATGGTTCAACTCTACAAGGCTGTGATAAAACTAATCCTAAAAACTCGGATATTAAGTTAGAATCTGAAACAAAGCCTTGTGATTTTTATGAGGTTATTTCTACTGACCATGGATCAGGTTTTAACAATTTAGATATTCTTTAAGATTATTAGGATTTCAGTTAGTTTTCAAGAGAGAAACCAGGGCACAGCTGGTTTTTCTTATCAAAATTCACTCCTGACAAATGTTTTTGCTTCCTTTGTATTTGAAATGAAATTGCTATAGTTACAGAGCACCATTTAACTGAGAGAGATTTTATTTATTTATGTATTTGGTTATAAGAGAATTCAGATTTACTGTTTTGCTCCTGCTCAGTTTTCACATGTGAAAAAAAAAACAAGATTTCTACATTCTTCAGCATGTAAAAAGAAACACAGTTCAGTGAGCTTATCTTTGTAAATATAGTATTGCTTGTCTCTATGTTATGTAAACTATTTTGTGAAGCAAAAAGAGGTTTGTATTTTTTTTTTCTAACAAAACTGAAGAATACATACTTTCCTATGACACTTAACATGCTAGTAGTGGACAGTGAAATGTTAGCTACTGAAACACGAATGGGAAAACTCACGTTTGATAAGGACTGCATAGCCATCTTAGTCTTATGTCCTTAAACACAGGTACGTTGGGAGCAAGTGAATGTTACAACCCTTATTTCCCATATAATGAATTCCTGCAAAGGTACATTACGCACCCTATGACTTTTGGGAAATAAAGAAAGAGAAAAAAATCTTTGCTTCAGCTGTAGTGGACAACCTATCCTTTCTTTCTCCTCAAACATATGGACAGACTACAATGGCACCAAGCATAGTACAAAAATTCCAATTAACACCTTTCATCTGCTATCTTTTTCTTCCCAATGGCTGCATCAACAGATGAAGAGTAATTTAGGATGTTTTTGTTACCTCTCATTGCAAAGCAATTCTTCTTTAATTGGAATCACTGTTCTACCACTGTTAAAATAAGGTTTCAGAAAAATCAAACTGCAAAATACATAACAAAATCCATAGCAAAAACTAAAGTTTTTGTCTACATTTCTGTTCATAATGTAGGCTTAAAAATCAATATGCGACTTCTTACAGTGAAGCTGGGAAAAGAGAGAATTCAGATAAAAAAATCTTGTCATAGACTCCTGAACTGTAATTCTTCAGTTTCTCAATAGAACCAGAGAGCTAGTCAGCACATAGGGACTGGGATACAAATCCACCACTCATCATTTAACAATTATTGTAAAACCATTTACTGAGAACATAAATAACAAGCAATTAGTTATCAAAAGGGGTAATAAGAAGCTTCATAGGTCCGGCTTCATGATCTTCCAGTATGAATGCTCTCTCACTTCAAAAGAATTAACTGTTCCTAAAACTGCATCAAAAATGATAGGCACAGTAAAGACTTGACTGTAAAGAAATCAAATCCAGCACAGAGAAATGATCTTCTTATTCTGAATTCCCATTTAAAAAGTGAAAATGAACTGGCCAATGGATCACAAAAATAATGAAAAAACTCACAAAATGTGGCAGATTACAGAAAAAAAATCTATAAGACTAAACAGAACTAACAGCATTTAGTGATCAAAACTTTTAAATTCACATTTACAATAATATTTCTAAAATCACATTATTTATCTGACCTTACAAAACATAATAATTTGTGTGACATATCAGAGTGCTTAGATACAATTTCTCATAACCCAATTTCTCTTTTTAATAATGAATAAATTAAGCGCATCCAAAGAACTAAAACTGATCACTTCCACAGGTTTCTCCTTGTGGAGGAAAGCCATAATTCACTGTTGTCTCTAATTTTCTTAGAATATATTGAACTGTAAAACTACTCCACACAGAAAAAATTGTTACAACCAAGCATCTCACTTTCAAAATTCATTCTGCAATAGCAGAATTTAGAAATGCAAAGGCTCCAAAATTGACTTTTCCTTTCTCATGTCTTTTCATTAAGACTGCTGTTATTACATTCAGGCTTTGTGCAATGATGTTACATTACTATTACACGATTAGCTCACTTCAACTGTCACAGACAGCAAGGTGGGCTTTTTTTTTTTTCCAGTTCACCATGAAAAACCTAATTGTTTTCCAGGTTATTTCCAAATCTGTTCTGATTCACCTCTAAACCTCTCACGTCGAGTCATGTCATGTTCTCATTTATTCCAAATTATCTTACCTCAATTAAAAGACTCCTTTCCAGACTTCTCAGATTCTTGTTTGAGATCAAACTAAATCTCACCTTGTCAGAGCCCTAGACAAATTGTCTTGCCCTTAATACCAGAGGTTTTTTTAGATTAAAATAAAATGTCATACAGCGATCCATCAATGCGGGATAGAAATTATTACACTCAACTGGAAAATTTTCTCCCTGGCCTCAGTATTTCTTGGCTTTAGTAAAGTATTCCAGTGTTTGATGTTGTACTAATGATACTCATACAGGGTTTCCTTCAGACAAACATCTAGGAGTTTCTACCTCTGGATTAATTCATTCTCCAATCACATGGAAGGAAAGGAAAGGAAACAGTTTTTTTTTTTCTTTTTTTTTCCTTTTTCTTCATTTTTTCCCTTTCTTTCCCTCTTTCTTTCTCTCTTTCTTTCTTTCTTTCTTTTTTCTTTTTTTTTTTTTTCTGAAGGCATACACAATCTACTAGTCACCTCTGAGAACTACCATTTATGCTGTGAGCCATTTAACTTCAGCATTGATTTCCACTGGATGTCACCTCTGAGTTACAACTGTATTGCAGACTCCACTTGGTAAGTTAAAACCTTGTAAAGTTATCTCTTTACACTTTACTTCATAATATACCCCATCTCTCAGATGCCAAAAAGCAGTCCCTGATAAATTTGCTTCAAAGAGAAAACTCTCTGTTTTCAGAGAGAGATGATAGATTCAGATCCACAGACTTCAAGTGTTCTCTGAACTGCATGGCAGAAAAGAAGGTGAAAATGTATGAAGGCTCCCAGTGAGGAGTTTTCCTAACAAACAAGGAAAAGCAGAAAAAACTATCCGTCTTTCTTAACCAGCTGCTTCTACGTTGTGCATTTCTATCCTACTTTATCTAGACATTATGATCTTACCATCTCCTCTAAACCTGATGAAACAATGCATTTTCTGAGAAGGAAAACTGCACTACAGAATTGAACTGATTACGTTCTTCCTTTAAAGAACACCAAAATATATGAAGCAATATTAAACATTACTTTTACTCACTGTTCCACTATTAAGAAGGCTGCATCAACAGTACACAATCCCATTAATGCTGAGTTTTCCACATGAGGTATCTTGTAAACTTGTTCTGGTTTAGGAGATCCAGCAAGATTGTAGCCTACAGCTTCAGATTTGTGCACTCCCTGGAGCTACAGAAAACACAACAACATTAGAGGGAATCCAATTTCCATCTAAGAAGGCCAAACACAGCCATTGCTAAATACTGACATTTTTGGTCATTTACACAGAGACTAAATTAAAGTGATAATATCACTACTTTGACAATAACAATTTATGTTTTGTAAACATGGTTTTGTGCTTATTGTGTTCTTACAGTCATTCTGAAACCACTTTCAGAACCATGTTTCACTCATTTCATTATGCAACAGTGGTATAAATTAATCTATTTTAGTTCTTTTATCATGCAAAATTCTTTCCACAGTGATTAAAGATTACAAGGAAACATAAATAATGATCAGTCATTCATCCTAGAATGAATCTTGTTTCCTAGGCACTTTGAGCTTAAGCTTAGTAGCTGTGTTTCACTGCTGATTAAAAAAAAAAGAACTTCTTTGCAGTAATTGGCATCCTGTGAAATGAAAGTATAGCTAAAGGAAAGACTTATATTTTTCCTCTTACTTTTTGTACTTTCACAAGCCATATGCAACCCCTTTGCTTAAAGGTTGAAAATAATTAATTTCAGGCCTTTAATAATGATTAATATATTAAAGCAAGTGATAATGAGATGAATCCCATTTATGCAGCAATATACTGCTATGTAGACACAGGGTGGTTCCAGACTAAAAGCTGTATTCTTCTTGTTGGCCTGACTGTTTCCAAACAATTTCAGCTCATCTCCCCAGATCATCCACCAGCATTAATTGTTTATCCACATTAAGTATCTTTCATTTAAAAACTCTAATTAAGAGATACTTTCCATTCATTAGCTGCCTTTATCTTGTTAGCATTTCACCACACTAAGTAACAAAGAATTTTCTAGTTCTCCCAGTTTTACCTAAAAAACAAATAATGAATTGAGTGAGAGACTTAGGGTCTATTCATCCTTCTCTTATGCCTCAGAAAAATCATTAGCAATTTAATTCCTGTGATGTAGCCAAAGGTGACAAGAAAGAGATTATAACAAGGTCACATTAGTTGTCAGTGCAGCTTTTTCTCAGGGGATCTACACCTTCATTTGTTCAAAGCATAAAAATTATAAACTGCCTCCACTATCTTTAACTGTCTGTAAAATTCAGAAAAAGAGAGAATTGAAACAGAGCAAACACTGAGATTGAGACCATGACTTACAGAAGCATTTGGTGATAGTGCAAGACTACTGTAAACAAAAAGAATACAGAAATTAAATGAAGCAGTGAATCTGAAACTAGGATTATTTGGTGACAAAATGGTACATAATTTTGTATTCATAATTTCAAAATCAACAGTAAGACGCTTTACTAATTCTCTTTTAATACACTGCAGTTGAACCTCTACCATCCTGTTCTTCAGGGACATTCTCATCTTACTGTTCCAGAGAGAACAATTACCACATTTCCACAAGGTTTGTAAGCCTACATAGACAGAATTGGATTTCTGCTCTTTTCTATTATCCAAACTCATTCTTTTTATATTATTTCTTCTTTCTTCTTTTCCTTCTCCTTAAAGACAATCAGATTTAGGCAGGAAAGAACGATTCCTTGCATTGCTGCTGTGAATCTGTCACTAAAGCAAGCTCAAAGTCAATGCCTGTAGCACCCTGATGCTACCATGAGTTTGCCACATATTTGGCAGTCTTGTAACAGTACCTCCTATGCCTCTGTTTCAGTATCATGCTATCAGCATGAGTTCAGAAATAGAGTTGTGCACTCCTCCATGCTACTCCTTAGTTTTCCTAATCATGGATCTTTGGTTTGTCCACTTTTGATAAAGACTGGACTTAGACAAGCTCTAGCACATCCAAAACCAACAGGTCTAGCCCATCATCTGTCTTAGCTTTGCTACTCTATCTCCAGCATGATAGTTAATGCCATCTACACTATATGTTTAATCAGGACTTTACTGAAATATTCTACCATTATCACAACGGAAACATCACTTAAAGCTCTGCATTTCAGAGACTTTGGGTTTTGCTTGTCTTCCCTCTTCTGTAATGCTAACAGAAGGTGTGGTGGCTTGACCCTGGCCAGCAACCAAACACCCAGCCAGCCTCCCTCTTACTCCCCTCTCCCATGGGATGGGGAGAAAACAGAAGATAGGCAAGAAAATTCATAGAATGAGATAATGACAGCTTAATAAGGAAAGCAAAAGCTGTGTGCACAAGCAAAGCAAATGGAGGAATTCGCTCATTACTTCTGTTCAGCAGGCAGATGTTTAGCCACTTCCTAGAAAGCACAGCCTTATCACACATACCTGTTGCTTGGAAAGACAAACTCCATAGCCACAAAAGACTGTTCTTCCTCCTCCTTTTCATGATATTTTATTGCTGAGTGGTATGGTATGGAATATCCTTTCGGTCAATTTGGACTAGCTGTCCTAGCTATGTCCCCTCCCGACCACTTGCCCACCCCCAGTCTAATCTCTGAGAACGGGGAGTGGAGAAAGGAAACCTTGAAAGAAAACCATGCAAGCACTGTTCGGTAACCAAAGCATTGGCGTGTTACCAGACTGTTTTAGCAACAAATACAAAGCACAGCACCATCCATGCTGCTGTGAAGAAAATTAACTCCATCCCAGCCAGACCTAGTAAAATGGACTAATGATTTTTAAGACTGCTTGCTTGCTATGGGAATAAGAAGGTAGAGGCTAAAAATTCTGAATCTTGCATAAAAGCTTAATGTTCTCCATTGAGAGAATAACGCAAACATCTTTGATTCTCTGATCCTCCTTATTCTTTCAAAATAAAATCTACTGCTTTCACACTTCAGCTCTCATGTGGATAAAGCTTTCTCTCTTACAGGAAGCAGAAAGAATATGACCAGTGGGACTTTCTGTACCTGTTTATAAAGAAGTCATAGGCATCCTTGCAGATACCAGCAACAGCTTCCCCAGCAAATCCCCCAAACAACAGAAACACTTTTCACCTTCCCACTGCTTGGAAAAAGTAAACAGGAAAGTAAGTGCAACAGAATCTTTTATTACCTTAAATGTTCTGCAATAGATGTTTAGTAAGCTAATGTTAATAATTCCTTCCAAAAATACTTTGAACTTCGAGAAGTAGATTGGTGTAACTATTCAACAGGAATGTCCCTCTTAGATCTCAGTGGGGAAATTTCCAGGACAAACTGAGGAGGACCACATCTCTAGTCATAAAAGCTGTTTACCATCCTGTTACATTCATTGGCACAATTCTTTATTCTGCTGCTGTGCTCTTCTACTGTACTCAGCTTCTACCTTGAAGGGCTGACATATGATGAAGAATCAAGAGGCTAGAAAATCACTCTGCAGTCTGAATTCTATAGCAGCTTTATAAGTGACTGTCACCCATCATAATCTTGATATCCATTAGCGTTTCTCTATTCTTTCTTTCCCTCTCTTTTCCTATTGGGGTTTGACTAAGGAAAGTGATAGACCTCTATCAATAAGAGCTAAAGTTTCTTGAAGAGGAACTTTCTGCAGCTTTTACCAACACTTTTAAGAGTTAGAAACAGGACGGATAAAAAAAAAAGCAAAACAGCTATATAGTTAACTTCACTCACTTTGACATAATCCAACTGCACTGACTTACAATGAAATTTTCATATGTATCCTCTGACTCTGCTAGGAGAAAATGAATTCCTTCCATTTTTAAACATGACTGCAATTAATTTCACCTGCATTAAGCGAAGTCTACAAATCTTTGAGACAACAAAGTAATGCACCCATTATAGGTTTTATATTTAATTAATTTGAAGTAGTATTTGTACATTTCACTATTTATCCTAAGCTTATCTGCAAGCATGCACTTTTTTTTTTTTCTGAACATCAACAATATCTGCCTGTTATTTCACACCTTAATCTCTATTTCTGCAATCAAATGATGAGTCCATAATTCAGAACAGAACTGGTGATGAAGACTGCTTCCAGTACAACCTCTAAGAAAAACATAGGACTAACATTGGGTTAATATGGATCCCTTAAAACATAGCTTCTGAGCATGTTCTTAGCCATTCTGAGCACAGGTCACACGTTGCAATCAAGTTCAAGATTGACCATGGTTTAATTGCTTAGTTTTACGCTAACGTCATGTTGCTTTCTGTAGTACTGCTCTCGTAATGTGACACAAACTCCACATAGCATTGATTTGTCTTTTTTGACTTGGTTGACTTGGTAGCTGGCATCAGTGTTTGCATCTGTTATTCCTGCTGATGCTCTTTGGTAGCGTATTTTGGCTGAATCCCATCGTCAATTGCCTTTGGAATGAAAAGAGCAACCTAATGGGAAGAGCTTCACTAGAGCTTCTGCTAAGCTACCAAGCCCATGTTGCTAAAATGAGATATGTTTTCAAGACGTGCAAAGCTGAAGAAAGCAGCTTTTCTTCCATTCCTTTTGGCAGCCTCAGTCCTCAGTCATCTGTCTGCTGGTCTCCTGCTTATGCTCACCCTCAGGGCAGTTCTCAGTCTCCCTGGCAGCTGCATTTTTCTGCCATGAGTAAAACCTCGCATCCCAACTATTAATGGTCAATCAATTAGCTGCAGCTGAGAGCTGGCTCTTCAGTCCCTCTCTTGCTGTCATGGATTGAAGCACACCTCACAATGCACAGAATGGAATGAAATTAACTCCATTATAAGCAGACAAATCTGTAATTCCCCAGAAAATCTCTGTTCTCTTAGCTAAAACCTGATATATTGTTACATTTCTTAATGAAAGTTGTACATTTTTATTATCATTTCACTTTATAGTTGTACAATAAAACAACCCTTAGATATTTTCCATCTGGATCAATTGATTGTCAATAAATGATCAACTACTGTAATATTTTTCTCTGATATTTCATCCTCTAAGAGTATTAGGTTATTGTTTTAAAACTGCAGGACTAAGCCATGTAACTCCTTACCATTTGCTTAGTGAAGACTCATCACTTGCAATCTCATCAGTATCTTTATCTTCTTTTCTTCCTGCGCCCACCTGGGCTTATGTGATGATACTTTTGTTATTTATATATTAAATGTTTTCTCATGCTTTTAACGCTAGGAAAATACTACTGTCATGTAAAACATCTGACCTTTAGCACTGAGACAACAAGAACGTGCTACAGTATATTAAGAAAACACTGTTACAAAAGATTCAGTAAACTGGAAATACCAGAGTGAGGGAGGAATTTTTTTTATTTGAAATATGTTTTAGATTTATTTATGCAGCTTTGCTTATTTTAAATCAGATTATTTTTCAATTAATTGTGTAATTAAATGTTTTCAGCTATAAATGCTTTTTGCTATAGCAATTTCACTCAGAACATCGGCTAACATAATTTCAGTAAATGAGTCTGTACACCCACACTTTATTCTGCATGAAATTCTCTTCTCCTTCAGAAATCACCTCAGTTCCAGCCTTGCTCCTACCCATCCACTCTCTCACTAATTCATAGCGAGCACACGTTGTGCCAAAGTGCCTCATAGATGTATAGAGAGGGAGACTGAGATAGAGGATTTTTTGTCCTCATTTATATCTCCAAGTGACAGCAGAGTACAACTACTGTAACTTTTTGACATTATTTGGGGAGTGGGACACACCAAAGCAGGTACCTCTGGAGAGCTGGGAAGTGTTTTCTCCTCCTTTGTCTCCACCCATATTAACATACACACACAAAAACTGTTCAGTGGCACTGCTTGGATTGCAAGTCAAAAGGGATTAATTGTAGGTTACTTTCACTAGTATCCTTCCTAATTTCTTCTGTCAGGCCATATTATTGGGCTCCCAGGAGAACACCACACCGCAGAGCATAGCTCCTGCCATAAGCAGTACCAACCAGAGAGCTCTTAGCAAATTGACTTCAAATTTGCAATTTGACTTAGTAAATCATTGACTTCAAAAGGAAATCAGATTGGCTGTTGTCTTTTATTCTCCCACAACAGTGTAAAAGCTAACTTCTAATTCTGCTAACTTGCAGAATGCAATGGACCCTGAAGTTCTCAGGCCCCATCTAGGTAGATTGGTTTAAGTTTAGAGTCTGGCTCGCAAGCAACCAACAAGGAGCAAATACTGTAAAGTTTTCAGCGTGTACAATGAGAAGTTTTGGGTGTAAAAGCTGTTCAAATAGAAGAAAAAGATCTACTTCTTATAACCAAGAATGTATGTTATTTTCTACTCTCCTTGTGCAATGTCTCACTGAGGCCTCACAGAAAGATTACATTTTAGACTAGTATTAGACAATATGAGTATTTCCTTTCTAATGGGCAAAAAATTTTAGTGACGGTGGTTATTACAGAGACTTGGGAAACTTAGCTATAGCTAACTAAAGCCACTTCCCATGACAACATAGCAATATGACCAGCATCACTTAAAAGAATTAAAGATTTGCAGTACAGGATTTCTAAGAGATTATTCTTACCGTATGCTGGTGTGCATGAAGGGATTAAAATTTATTGCAAAATTCTGAGCAATAAACTCTATTAAATCACCTAATACAGAGGTCTAGTTAATTTGGTATTTTAGGGCATGTTAAAACATTCTAGTGCTAGAATTTGCATTGTTGATCAGGCAGCGTAGCTGTCATTTTCAGCATTTAAATATGTTCTGTTTTGGCATACTCTGAATTATTTTTTAGAGTCTGGTAACAGCAACAAAATTTAACCTGTAGACAAAATGGCTTTATTGGAAAAGGGCTTAGATGTTTATTCACTTGGGCACAACAAACCTCCATAAAAAAAAAAAAAAAGACCTTCATGACTTCTTGAGCTGAAAAAGCATTCATGTAGATCTGTTGCTATGTATGAATCCTATATGGACATTAAAAGTATTAAGACAGCGAGGGATAATGGATTCTTTTTTTGCTTTTCTAGAAAAAAATCTTATGTTCTACATAAAATGCTTTAGAGTTCAGTTTCTTCCTATGGTCCACAACTTCATTTTAGGAAGTATGTCATGTTTTAAAGGCTGCAAGGATGGAGCTAATCAATTGTACGTGTTTTCTTATGCAGAAAACAAAACAGTAGATATCTCATAAGTATAGCCATTTTTTCTATTAGGATCTGATGGTTTCTCAAAATTTTATAGGATACTAGAAAAGCAGCCATAGAATTCAATAAATAAATAAATAACCCAAACTGATGGAAAACAACATATTTGATATTATTTTTTTCAAACAAACACAAATAAGAAGGTAATCTCTATTTTGACCAAAAAACTCTACCTACACTATTTTAACTTTGATGTCAAAAGATTTAAGACACATACAAATATAACTGATGCATAAATATAATCCAATAAAGCAAACCATTGTCTCAGTTGTTTCATATAATTCGTGACACACTTTAATTTTCATGAACACTAACACTGATTGAAATCTTGACTGTACTTGCCTTCAGAGAGACAGAAAGATCCTAACTCATTCAATGCAGGAAAACAAATGCTGGCTTTTTTGTTTTGTTTTGTTTTTCCTAATAAGTAAAGGTTTCATATTAGCAGTGAATTTCTAATCAATGTAATATGATATCATCTCATTTCTTACTCAGAAGAAGAAAAACATGCAATCACTAGCAACTTCTTTTGAGGGCAAGTATAATTCATAATGAAAATTAATTTCATATTTCTATTTCCTATCCCCTACAAATAATAAATACTTGTAACACAAGGACAGATGTGTTTAATATATTCTGTTATCAGATTAGAAAAACAAGCAAAATGGATGGAACAAAATCCACTGGGATAAAGGACACAATGCACAATCTTACACTCCTATTAGAATAACAAAAATGTGTAAATGGTGTTCACGCTGAGAAAGTTGGGAATACTCCTTAAACAGAATCCAGATGGAAGATATTTGAGAATATTGTGAAACATAATCTTCATATTCCAGTACTAAAACAAGAAATCACTCAGTAATAAACAGTTGCTCCAAATCAAAAGTCATTCGAGAATATTATCAGAAGGAAAGTAAGGTGTATCTTTAGAAAGTGTCTACCTTAAATATACGTATTATATCTTAGTTCTATTTTCTGAGCATGAAATTAGAGCTATGAAATTCCTTCGATGTTAATATTTGCCATAAGAAACATGCAAATGAAAAAGACTAACATGTTTTAAAATAACATGATGGATAGGATAGAACAAATATATTTTTAATGCAAATATTATTGGACTTCCTTATAATAAAATTAATGAAATATTTAAAGGTTTGAGAACTTTTTTGGAAGGCAAATATGGCAAACCTTCATAACATAGCCATGCACTCATCACATTTACTTAAGACGACAACTTTGCACCCTATATTAAAATTCAATTTCCTAGTGAAGTATCATCTTAGTATTGCAAACTGATGGGATTAATTTTTTTAATCAGATTCCACTAGTATGTGGAAGATGTACATATTTTAAAGGTACAACCGAAGTTAATCCAGGTAAAACTGGAGACAATCCAAGGTAAACTACTCCAAGGTAAAATTGAAATTAATACAGAAGCTGAGTCATACTCTGGTCTTGAAAAAAATTTTGTGAATTTTCAAAGATTTCTGAAGGGAAGTAGTCAGCTCATCTATTTTTTGCTATCTAAAAAATTAAGCTGTTTCTTTTCATTATTAGGCTCCCTTCTTAGTCAAAGGGTAGAGACAGAAGCACCTTACAGCAACAATTTCAGACTAAAACAAGTGTCTGAGAAGTTAAATCACTATCTAGGGAGAAATCTGTCTCTTGAGGTATTATCTAGGGTATGTCATCCATTACTTAGAGTGGATTCATAACTTCAAAGGCAGATACAGTTAGGTAAGACTAAATTCATACTATTAATGAGAACCTTATCTAGTCAATAAGTTTAAAATATAGAAATCTTATGTTTTAGTTATGTTACTCTTTCTGTTCTAAATTGAGAGAGTTCAGACAGAGAGGGAAGACATTTATTTATATCTTTAGGCTATATTTATGAAACAAATGCATCTCCTATCAGCCTTTGTTTTGATAACTATTCCAAGATCTTATTAGCTCTTATTAATCAATCTACCCTCCCTTCTCAGGTGTTTGTTTTGGCCTGAATTACAAACTGATGACAAGAAACATCAGTTGTATCGTGGGCCTCTGATGTGACTATTTCCTCATCTTTCCTGGAGAAACCCTTCTCCTTACAGAGAAGGAAGCAAGAACAAGTATGTGTATGTTTGTTTTTTCGTAACAGCATGACATTAGACTCTTCTACTTGTTTTGTGAAGATCTAGACCTTCCCTCCTAGTTACTAGCAACCAAAAGATCTGAAAGAACATTCACCAAAACTTAAGTGGAATAGTGGTGCATGCAATTATGGATTCTAAGCTTTGTTTCCTAAGTAAATGAGAAATACATAATCACCCCCCCCCTTTTTTTTGTGCATGTGTTATCTAACTATATGTTTTTCAGTCCTTTTCTAACTCTGAAAACACTTTAAACTTTCTAGACTGAAGATGATTTACTTGTTAGCAATGATGACTTTGAATGTTTCAATAGAAATACTGAGATCAGATGCTTATTCTTGATTTTTTCTTTCATTTTATATTCAAAGCTGAAATGTAATTTGGGGTAGTCTCCAGCTTATATTTGTTTGCAGTGTTCAGGTTGTAGTGGCAAAGTTTAAAAGTAATCTTGATGCCCTAAAAAGTGCTGAGGAACTTATGAGATATAGCTCCAAACTAACACTTACCTTTACAACACACAGTATTCTGTCTTCCATTCACATGTTAAAATTCCTATTTCCAGATATACACAGACAATTCAAATACTTTCATCACACACACACAAAATCACAATCTGGAGAAAGCATAACTTTTCTATATTTGAAATAAAAGCATACTATAAAAGATAAAACTACCATGTTGTTTTGGGTAAATGAGATACAAAAGACCAAAGGAATCTAAAGAAAAACAGTGTGAGAGACAAGCTGATACAGAATTTGAGATCTGTGGCTCATATTTTTTTTCAAGGAAAGATTTATAGGAAATGAAATAAACTGAATAGAAAATGGTTTTTCACCCCTGAAAATGGCATTTCATTCATAGTTATAATTGCATAGAATTGAAGACTCAAGCAAATGGTTAATGATTTAATTTAAAAACTCTTCACTATGAAATTAACAAATATAATTTAATTGCAATTTCTTGCATGATTAATAGGCTAGATTTTTGTTCTTAATTTCATCATGCAGTCTGTTAAATATGGCCTTTTTGTTAAATTATTTTAATTTCCTGAGAGATCAAGCTGCTATTGCATGCAGATTGTGTTATCTAACACCTCATATTATTATTTCTAATTTTCACATCTATTTGATTAATGGTTTACTTTGATCAGTCTTATGCACTAGGAAGACACAAGCTGATAGTCTTTACGCCCTCAACTAGAACTGCTTGGACCAAGGGAGCATGATGATATGATTCAGAATACAGAAGTGTGCTGATGTAAAGTAAGTGTATTATAAAATCTTAACTACTACCAGAAGCTATTCTGGTTTTAATATTAATAGCAAAATAAAAGCCACAGACACATAATGAGCCATTGGCACATGTATTTGCTAGGTATATTGCAAAGTGAGAAAGTATTTGGGAATTTAACTATTAGATCTTTTTCCATGGATATTTATGTTTAAAGGTGTTATGTTTATGGAGCCATAAAACTGCATTGCCCCGCAGTTTTTCTTCAAGATTTGTTCTTAAACATGCAAAAACATGTAGCCATCACTCTACATAAGTGTTGCTCCAGGGCAAGGAATTTTTTGCAGCCCAGCAGAATGTGAAAATCAGCCATGAAAACAAGCAAATCCCTAAGATCTTGAAGGTTTCTCAGAAGCTGCTACAGGTGGATACATTACTGGGACTGCTGTTATTGGTGTCGTGTTCGTAAGTGTGAACCCAAGCCAAGGCAGGGCATGCATCAAGTTGGGCACTCCAGTTCTGCAGGCTAGAAATGCACACAGCTCCTGTTTGCAACCACTTCTCATAAAAAATGAAAAAAACTAGCATAAAACTAGCAGCATTCAGACTTTTTTTTAGAGATTCCCTCGCAAGAGAAAGAACTTCCAAAACATGTTACAGCATTGAGTCATGCCTGTTGCCACACAAGCATCTCCATGCATACCTTGGATACTTCAGACAGTTCTAAGTCTTATTTACAATACGGCATCATGCACAGTATACTTAAGAACTTCGAAATTTGCTGTAGCAGAGTCTATACAGTGTTTCCCCCAAACACACAGACTGTGCTCTACTTTCTCAAAGAATTTTACACTTTTGGGAATGGGAGATGCAGAGTTACACCTGATCAGGAAGTCTTATTTGATAGATTTTTTTTATTTTTTTTATTTTTTGATAGATTGATATGAGAGTTATAACTTTCAATCCAGGAAAAGCCTTTGCTGTAGAACCTTATCAATGTTACTGCCATTGGTACTCCTAGAAGAACTGGAAATTGTTATAAAGGAAGAAAATGCATGCAGATAGGAAAGCAGTAGACAGTAGATAGTAGAGATAGGAAAGTAGTACTGTCAATGGAGCAGCACTACTCACTTTTTCCTTCTGCTTTTACTGATCAGCTAGTGCCCAACAAATGTCTATGAAAGGAAGAGTCCTTAAAAATCTTCACATATGTTCATTTTTATTCATCTAAATACATTTTATGAGTGAATATTTGCCTTTTCTAGGTTGAAGTATACACATTTTTATTCATATTTTAAGTACAGTTATAAGCATTTGACCTTTCCCATCTTACCGTAATATATTTTTAATTAAAATTACTTAACAGAAACTTTTCCAGCTCTATGAAAAATTTGGAAATCCATTTGCTTACTGAAAAGATTTTAAGTATTCATATTTTTCTACAATATCCTTCAATATCTCATCATGAAATGATTATTTAAGTGATGTAAAACTGAAAAAGCATTTTCTAACAAAATGTCAAATAATATGAACAGAGACTGGTAACAAACACTGCTAATCCTGGCTTATACACTTCAATATAGTGGATACAATCTAAGCAATTCTCTTCTAATTTCCCTTTTAATTTATTTAAGCCTTTTTCCTATAATCTTACACCATCTCTAACTTTTATTATTGACAGACACATGCAAGCAGCTGCTCCAGATCATCTAGGTTTAGACAATATCTAAATTTCTTATAAATGCTGTAATAATAAGCTCAATGTTAAACTGTAAGAGCTTGAACCTCATTCCATTAGCAATTTTCTAAATTCATACTGTGTACACATTCCTGAGAAATAGCTGAAAATTACTCTTTGTAGGCAGAGAGATAAACGGTAGGTGTGCTGAACTGCAAAGTTCTAGAATGGTTAACTATGACAAGTGTGGCTAGTAATAGAATTTCTAGTCTCTCTGCAAAATCTGACTTTGAATTATATTTGATACTGCATGTTTATATTGTGCACTCACTGAATTAAAAAAGCCGCACAAAACATGATGCCCTTAAGGCAGAAACTGGTAGTGTGGCATCTTGACAGTCCCTCGATATTACTTCAGCATTTGATGCTGATATGCTCAAGATAATGCAAACAGTGTGGAACCAATACACATTTCGTGGGCTAAATAAGGCTTCCACTTTTTATACAAAAAGCAAAAGGAAGGTAAAGACAGTCAGTATTCTGCCAGACATTTGACAAGTGTACTGTACTCTGTGCTGTGGGCTCTCAACACAGCTAAAAATAAATGTGCCAAAGAGATGCAGAACTGAGCTCTGACATTTGTGGTCCCTTCAGCTAGGCTGAAACTAGACAGCCAGGTTTCCTAAAGTATTCACAGAAAATAACTCATTCTAATAATTCAATTTAATTGACTAAAAACTACAGTTTTGTAGTTTCTGTAAAAAGCTGGTCATGTTTTCAGGACTTGAACAAAACAACAGTTAGTCAAATTAGTTCATTCTAAATTTCTCTGCAGAACAGCCTTCCTCAACAATGAATTAGTAAAACTACGTTTACATCCAAAACATCTTACAGGAATCTCCATATTCCAGCTGTACCATTTCTTTGTGGTCACGATTTTCTGAGAGCCCAGTCCAGGACTGCCACATGTCAGCACATGATGGAGAGAGAAAGACACGCAACAAAAAAGAGAATTGTACGCATTTGCAGTGAAAATTAAAGATGCATGCTTCATTGCATAAATAACATATATACACACATACTTATATTTTTACTTTTATGTTTTGCTTGATGCATTTGTGAATTATGGTCTTATTTTGCAAAGAGAATTAGAAGGTTACGAATGCATAGAATGATATGTCCTTTAGAATAGGATTTGTAAAATTATTGTTCACAATATGCAATAGGAGTATTTTTTTCTGTTGAAAGACAGAAAAAAAAGTTAAATAAAGGTATCCAGGGGTTTAGAAACATTTACTGTGTCAGACTATTCAATAGAAAAGGGCTCTACTGCATTATTACATTTTTTTTCCACTGGGGAGACCAAATATGCATCATATTTTTTCTCGTTAGTATTTTTCATACAAAAGGCAGTAATATAGCTTTTGAAATTTGGTAGGTATTAAAGTAAGGAATCTAATTCTAAATGTAACTCCAAGATTTCTTGAAGCTCAGATATGCACTGCATTGGGGGAATTACACATTTATTAGTTTCATTTCACTCTTTTTTCTGCACTGAAATTTTCTGCTTGGTTCTTTTCTGTGACTTGATCAAGCAGCGCTCTTTTT
>VXAA01005462.1:28704-75818 GCA_013399115.1 Anseranas semipalmata
TTGTTTTTTTTTCAGTCCAAATAAGTGAACTAAAGACCTAAAGTTTCTAGCTCCTAAGTGAGATAAAGACCTAATGTTTCTAGCTCCTAGTTAGGGTCCCAAAGTAGAGTCTGTAAATGTGAAAAGCAAGCGTTCAGATCTCAGACACCAAAATGTTTCAAGAACCATGCTCCAACAGAGTGTCACATTTGCACACTGGAGTATATTGCCTGTGGAGTTTTGGAAATCCAACCAGGCACAGCCAGGGACACAAAGATTGGGTCCATTTTAAGTGGACTGATCAATCAGTGTTAAAGGACAAACGTATGAGCAGGTTACAGAGAGAAACAGCTCTGTCAGACCATTGAGGTGACAATGACCTTCCTGCCTCTATTCGACTTTTCTCGGTATATTCCTTTCCTGTGATCACTGGAAACTTGCAGCATCTGATTTACTCTGTTGCTTAACAGATGGGCTCTGCTGGCAGCATTCATGGTTGGAGCGCCATTCCTGGCTGTTGCGCCAAAAAAAGGCAATTCCCTTCTCACCTTGTATAGTGCTTTTAATTTGTCTTTCAGGTATCTCTATTGCTGCTATTACATAAATAAAATTTACCCAGAGCGTTGTATCAAAAATATTTTGCTAATTTAAAATAGCAAATAGCTGTTAATCATAAATATCATTTAAAAAAGTAGACAGTCATTTTGATCCTTTATATTGGATCATTTGCAAGTTGAAAGAAGAAAAAAAATTTGGTCCTTACCTCCTGCAGAGAGAAATAAAGTCAGATCTCCTTTGTCTTGAGTCGGTGATCAAAACGTTTTCTAATAACACTTAAAATGAAGGTGTTTTTTTGGTGTTGTTTTTTTTTTTCACTGTTGTGCTTTTTTTTTTAGTAAGGATGAGGCCAGCTCAGTCTGCCACTGCCACAGAACGTGCAGTGTGTGCACAGCCTTCGTGTCCCGTTCTCAGATGGGCGGAGATAGTCAACAACTGGCCATGGGGCTTGCATGTCTCAGGTTCACTCGGAGGCCAGTGATCAGGCATATGCCTGCGCCCGCCTTTCCTAACTGATTTACTCCACATCTCGTGTGGGATTTTTGGATTATTGTTCTGAGGTACTTAACCATCTTCACTGCCTGTACTGGCACAGTGGGTGCCTAATGTAGACAGTGCAATTTTAAGGGATTGCAATAATTGAGTTGGGGAAATTAAGATACTTCAGATTTTGCCCTCGGCCTGCCAACCAACCAACTGTCAGATTCAACTGACTTTTTAATGCTGTTGCTTTTTGTTAAGGAAATAAAATACATTTTGCAATCAAACAACATAACCAGTACACTACAACGTGAAAGAAATGACTTTCAGCTCCTGTTCACTGAGACTAGCTGAAGATTAGACTCTATGCTTAGATTTGTAAACAAATGAAATAAAATCTCATCCATCATTAGAAGTATTCTTATTATTTCCTGATAGTTATCACATCATTTTAGGGACGAGCTATTGCCATGTCCATAGTTTAGTAGAACTTATACAATAAACTCGTAAAAAATATATCTAGCCTTAGATTTACATATTGCAATATTCTCCAGCATTTTTCTTTTGCTTATCTAGCTTCTTTATTTAGCTCATTTCCTGCTGAGCTTCTCTCATCTACCCAGTTCAAGCTGAAGGGAGACCAAGAGAGAATCAAATCCATCCACTTTACATGTCTTGAGGCCAAACATCTGCCTGAATGGGATGCAAAATATGTGGTTTGTTGCTCATGACTTGTTTTTTCCCCTCTTCAGATACCTGTGATGCATTTCATTAAAAGTTACTAAAATGAATTTTAAATGATGCATCTTAGAGGCGTTAAGCATGCTGCTTCATCCTAAGAGTAAATTCTCTTAGGAACCGGGAAGCACAAAAAGCCAGCGAAAGAGCACAACTGTTTCTCTAAATGAAAGGTCACATAAATGTAGAAAACCTCTCATCTTCAAAAATAACAGATGATAATAAATAGACTAGCCTGTGTTCATGGAAGGTTATTATAAGAAAGTCTTTCTTTGACTCAGCCTTCAGTTACAAATAACCTGCTATGGCACACACAAGAAGATTAACAGATGCATGGGTTACAGCTAGATCTTAATAATAACAGACATCTTCTGTGTCACAGCCTTCAGGGAAAAAGTGCTTGTTGCCATTGTCTTTGGATCTTCTGTTACAATTAAATCTATCTTTAGTGTATGTGAAAAAACAAGCCATGAGTATTACTAGCTGTTTTGTGCATTTTGTTTGTTTATTTTTCACCTGAAACTACAATGGTAGGGTGTCCTATTCATTTAATCAACCTGAATGTATGCTTTGTTTTGTTTTGGACAAGGCAGACACAAAACCTCAAAAGGGAAAAGTGTTAGAAACAAGGGAACTGAATAAATGACAGAAAAAAAAAAAAAAACATTCACTTGGAGCAGCCCCACTAGCAGTGGTGAGCACTGCAGCTCTGAACTCCCCTCCTTGACCGCTCTGCCTGGCCCTGCAAGGAGCAAGTGTACAGTCACCCAGAGTAACAAAATACTCAAGCTCTTCTTCAACCAAATTCAGATCAGCTTAATTTCACTGGGAAGACAAGAACTATTATACACTTTTGCCAACTATGTAAATACCCTTTGTTTTACAGTCAAAAAGGCAAAATATTTTCAGCTAGACTGTACACAAAAATTAACAAGGAGATCAGACATTGAAGAGGAGTTAATATGAAGGACTTCTGTTCATTTCCACTTTCCTAAAATATGTGTAATTTACAAAGACATCCGGATTTTCAAAGGACTGTGAACAGACTTACCGATAAAATACAGCCGAGTATAGAAAACATGGTAAGAATTATGATTGCTAGCCAATATTTAGTAGTAATTTTCCTCTGCATTCAAACAGACCTCATCTAAAAGAAGGTAACATTGTGGGAGTTGACCAAATGAGGTGAGAAAGTTTAAACAGAAACTTTACAGAACATGTGAACAGTTGAAGTAATGAAAATTTAGTAAGCATGTGGTCACTATAATATATGAAAGAGTGAAGACATTCTTGAATCTTTGTCTAGAAAAAAAAAAAAGTAAAATTGAAATTTATTTCTAAGCAATGAAACATAATTTAGGATATTATGTGACACTGAGTTCTGACCCAATGCATTTTTAAACCTATCCCTTTTTGACAAGACAGTTCAAGGGTGTTTTTCTGTTGCTAGATGAACTATCTAGGAAAAATACCATAGTAGTATGTACACATTTCACAACCTACATTTCTCCTTTCATTTTGGCACGGCTTCTTCACACGACATGCTTGCGAACAGCAGAATGAGATGAGATGACAAAATAGCTTGCAAGACAATTACAAAGAGGAAAAGAAATGGCATCTATCTTGTGGTTTATGCTGCTGCCAGTGACTGCAGCATCTTATCATGACCTCTGACTTCTTTTAACACAAATACTCTGTCTGGAAAGTATATATAAGTTTCAATTAAAATGGAGTTTTCCTTTGTAGTGAACATACATATAAACAGTACCAATAAACATCTGCAAAGTAAGCAGATGAAACATATATTTATATATCTTTTTTTTTTTTTTTTGAAACACATAATGAAGCACTCAGAGAAAGGTCATATTTTCAATGCTGCTATTCACTTTCCTTATCAAGTTTCTCGGTTTTCTTCAGTGCCTTTCAAAATAGAATTTTAAATGCACTGGCTATTGATTCAATTGATTCTATTGGTTATTTCGTGTCAACCTGTACTTAGATAATACAATGTGGTATGTCAGTCTTGATTTCATTTTCAGCACACCTACTCTGCAGCTAAGGTGTAGCAAGGGAAGAGAACATCATAAAAATCATTATAATTTTGGGCTCCATTTTCTTGCTTAGAAGCATGATATTTATTCTTTTATAATAATATTTTCCATCATGATGAGTTTTCTTCTCTTCCTTTTGTCCACTAGCACTTAAAGATTTCTATTTTTATTTTTATTTAGTATATTTCTGATGTGGTTTCATTGATAGCATTGTTACTTTTGAAAAAAAATGGAAATCAATGAATCAAACAATGAAATTATATATTTATACTTTTGTATTTATCTTATGTTTTTAGCTAATACCCATTTAAGTGCTGCACAATTCAACAAAGAAATCATGTAGAATCCCACGAAACAACTCATTTTTCTTTTCAATATACCAAGGCTTCTTTATTCAAACAATGATTTTCCTCCTCATTCCCCTTCTTTTCTTTGTCCTCCTCAAACATACATTAAGCCCTGAAAGTAACATTCAAGATACACAGAAAGTAAGAATGCTAAGCACAACCGAGATTGAAGATTGGTCATGAGACTGTATATGGCTTAAGACAGGTAACAGTTTTCTGTTTTTTAGCAAAACGTTCCTTAAAAACAGGTAAAAATCCTAATTTTGAGTTTAAGAGATTGTTAAAAAAATTATCAAAAGTTTGCAAAAGGAGAACAGGATATCTCCTGTTGGACAAATGCAAATTCGAATGACTGAGGCAAACACCTACACAAAGTAGTGTTGATGGTGTTCTGGTAAATGCTGTATAGTGTCAAACTGAAAAGTAAATATTCGTACAAAAGCCAGAATAGAAAGCTTCAGCTCCTGAAGAATTATAATCCAAGCTTTTTTTTAGGAAAAAAAAAAAAAAAGCCATTGTAAGTATCAGTAAGTAAAAACAAAACCAAAGTTTTTATTTGTGTGTTTGTTTGTATTTGTTTCTTTGTTAAAGAGAACAAGGTCAATAAATGTGTTCCAATCTCTTCACTAAACTAGAAAATTCTTAAACAAAACTACACTTTGAAAACACTGAAAAGATTAAACTTGTGGTAGTTAATGCATTCTAACTAAAGTTCTAAATCTCTGTCTTTGTCTTACCAATTTATCTCACCAGATTTGGCATGAATATCATATGAAAAAAAATAAAGCATTTTAGAACGTGTTGCCCAGATTTATGTTGTTTTGTATATTCTATTCCCACTGTGCCTTTACAATAAAGAATTAAGATTGGGTGCCTTAGTTGTTCATATCCTAATATTAAGTAGACTTTTCTTATAGACATAGCACTAAAGTATATTTCTTCAAACACATTTTCCATCCAATTAAATTAGGTGAGGATAAGATCCTGAGTGAAATTTGAGAAAGGTTGTTTCTATCTTTTTTAGTTTTTAAAATGAACTCAAGTATATCATGCAAAAACTGTATGACAAATACTGTCTATTCAAAATGGCTACATTTTTACTAAAAGTTGGAAAAACTTAGAAAACCAAAGGAAAAGAAAAAGATCAGTGAACTAAAATACTGTGCTTCACTGTCAGTGAGCAAAGTGAAGAAAGAAAAGAAAGATTATAAGATATAAGAAAAGAAAGATTATATCAGAAACTGTGAAGAAGTGACTCTGGTCACTTAGTCAATTAGTTCAGGAGCTAAAACATTTTCTCCTCCATTTCCCTGTCCTTTGTGATGCCAAAGCATTTTTACTGGTAAGATCAAATAGCATGGCCAGCCTGAAGACTGTTAGCATTTCCCATATAAACACCCAAGTGGGGAGAGTCCATCACTATTTCCCATCAGGTGGCATGTCAGTGTTACTCTTTTTGCTAACAAGTATTATCACTTTCAGTGAGAAGCTCCTCTGCTCTCATGTTCTTAATTTTTTTGAGGAAGAGCTGTCTAAATTATTTTGCCTTTGCCTAGAATAATGTTCTACTAAATGCCTAGAACAAAAAAACACTTCCAAGCATACTAAGTGCTTGTAAGTGCTTTTTTTCAAATCATTTTGCATAGAGGTCACAGTATGTATAATATACTCACATCTAATCTGATTTTAATTAATGTCTCTGTTAATGTCAGGTGGAAAATGTTGGCATTTGCAACATATTTCATGTTCAGTTTATTTTAATATTGTATTTGGTAAGCATCTAACTCATTCATTTCAAGCAGTTGTGTGAAACTAAATCACCAGAATTTGTCCCAAGCATGTTTTAAACTTTTGTATATAAGTAAAATTAAGGTTATAATATAAAATATTTTCAGATATTTTGAATAAATAAATAAATCTGGTATGGAAAATAATACACCGGCACAAAAAATCTATTCACATCTTTTCATCATATAAAAAGCATGGATTGTATAGTAAAGTTTCTAATAGATAAATAGTCAAAGTAATTCACTAACCTCTGACTGCATTTTGTAAATCAATAATTTGTCTTGATAATGATACAGTCATAACAATATGATTCTGTTTGGACATACATAGTAGTACCTGCCCAAGTAGCAAAATAATATAGCAGAGCTCAGACATAAGCTTTGCTCTCATACCTGCATTATTGCAGACAGGTCTTACATCCAGAAACATTTACATATCCAAACTAAGGATGGGTACATAAGACGTACTCTAAAATCTGTCTCTAAGTAGAACAAGGCACAGAAAGACCCTAGGAGGTTAACAGCCCCATCCCCACTACGGAAAGGAAGCTGAGCACACAGTATGAGTCGTTGACCTGGATATTGAGAACCTGTAAGGTCCAATCAAGTGAGTAATTATAGATATAGCCTATATGAAATGAATGATGTACAATACATTGGGGACCATAAAAAGAAAGCAGGGTCCTATGGGATATTATTCTTCCTTCCTTGTAAACAATTATTAGAGAAAGAGTGAAATGTAATCACACCTGGGCTTCTCAGATGGTTGCACTGAGAAGTGGGAATAGCCATAGCTTTCTCCATGGGTGAAACATAGGGTAAAAAAGAGCAGACCATGTATAAGGGGAGTGTGTTGGGCTGGCTCTGGTCAAGATTGCTCTTTGGTAGTCACAAACACTGCAGAAGTCTTGATGTAGTTGGTTGCTGCAATGTAATTCTAGCTACTCAAAACAAAACAAAAGCTTAGGTCCTGTATTTTTAAAATGTGGAATAGCTCTGTTAGAAAATAAAGGTTATAAATAGTCTAAAATACCATTTTCAGAAGTTATTTTTTATTAAAAAATATAAGTATAAACAACATTACAAAGCAAAACTTGAACAAAGGCTATAGAGAATGAAAAAAAAAAAACACATCACTTTCTATTTGCTCTGAGTGTCTTCACCTTGTAATAAAGAATATTGGACACAAGTCTAATATAACTTCATTTGAAGATAACCGCAGGCACTTTTTATCTATCTTGTTTGTGACTTCAGTCTGGTTATGGGAAATTCATCCACATTTTACCTCAAAGCACCTGCTAATTTGGATCCAAAAAGAATATAAATTGTATAATTATTCCCTTTATAACATTTACACACTGAATAGCATCCACAGTGTAATGGAGAACAATGACTAGGGTTTCCATGCTTTAAAAGTGATTTTTTTTCACTTCAAAATAGCAATTTAAATGTGAACAGTGGAAAGGTGAGTAAGGCCAATGACCAGTAATAGAAATTTTGCCCAAACAGATATATTTTTGTTAAGAAACTTTAAAAGTCAAACAAGGCAACTCTTAACCATCTGCTGCTGATAATGTAACAGTGATTAATTGTGTAACTCACCTTTATTCTGTTTCAAATATCTGTCATGGGGTCTCAGAGCACTGGAGGGCACTTTTGGTGTGGAGTTCTAAAATCTAAATGAATGAATGAATAAATAAAAATAGCAAGCTGTCCTCTAGGAAAGCTATAGTTACTCTGAGTTGTCATGGGTTTTCCTTTGGATACACAAATCCAGTGCACCCTTATAGGTCCCTACCTTAATCTAGGTTGTTGTGACTAATTTAAATCCCTTACCATCCATTTTAAGGGACAAAACTGTACATAAACTAACATTTAACAGACTGCCATCATTATAGCACTACCTGTGATTTCAAACATTTGATGCCAATTAAGGATAGTGCTTAAACAGAAGAAATGGGATTACGTCCTACCCTTTGTACCTATGTAGTTTGTTCAACTATGTAGCAAATTCTCATAATTTAACATTTAATGACAAGAATACAACTCCTACTGATATGGTCTTCCATCTAATATGCAGTCATCTGACTCAAGACACGAATCTAGAATATAGGAAACTTACAGAAACTAAACATAATTAACAATCACTAAACTGCCCCCCCCACCCCCAGATGCTAAACAATTCAGAAATACCTGTCTAAACAAATAATAAGGTAGTCTTCGCTTCTATTCAGCCACAAATTATATCAGTATGAATTTTGGGTTTCTGTACCTCGTTAAACCTGGGAACTTCTCAGGAAGCCTAATGTGCTACCTCCACGTCCTTCTGGCACCTTGAAGCCAAGATGTGCAGGCTTGGAAGCAGAAGAACTCCATTACACCTCTTCTCACTTTGTCTCCCTGCATGCCCACCACCTCCAGTTAGACAGCAGGGCAGCTGCACACCACAGTCCACCTTGAAGCCCAGGGTCATTCACACCAGGACCTCTTTCCTTCTGAGGGAAAATTACTGTCTGTAGGAGTGGGAGAACTGGTGGTCAGCCAACATGAGGCCAGGACAGAGACCCAGGAGACAGGAAGGCTTCCAGGCTCTTCAGTGCAGACCTACTACTGGTAGGCATCCAGGGGAGTGGAGGAACAATGCTTCACATCCTAATCCAGATCTTTTCTGCAGGTATGCTTTGAAAGCACAGCATGGACACGCTGGTTCACATTGCCAGGTGCATCTCAAGTCTCATCAAAGGTACTGATGTGGGAGAGGTGTCTAAATGAATATTAGGTTTTCATCGGATACCTTACTGTTTACAGTCATTTTACCTAACCAAAGGATTTTAATTTGTCAGATTAGGATCATGCTCTTCACAAAATCACACTTTTGTGCAAAGTTCATTTTCAATATCATGTTTCTTTCTTGATTCAGTTATGACTCGGGAGCAGAAAATTAATTAAATTCACACTTTCAGACTATGCATTTCATATATACAAATGCATTTGTGTATAAAAGTTTGTTGATATTTTAGATTGCACACACTGGTATAAACAATGTTTTAACCCAGCAATGATTGGGTTAAAAATCTCTTCATAAGAATATAAAACAAAAACACTGTAGCCTATATTTATTTGGTAGCATAAAACTTCAGAATCTTTCTGGAACGTCTGGATTTAATTGCCAACCAACTTTACATAAGAGTAGATTTGTTATTAGCTAGATCACAATTACTTACTTGGTAGAAATCTACATGGGAAGAGTCACCATTCCCATCATCTGAGATAATTTCACAATGATTTGATGACTCCGAGGGCTATATGTTTTATTTGATGATTGTAACCCTGAAATTCATGGATAATTTTCTTGCTAGGAAAGTATCATGACTGTTCCATTGTATTTTTATTTACCTAACAATGTACTGTATTATTTTCTTGTTTTTTAATAGATTTTTTTTTTTTTAATATGTTACATGCTTCTCTTTTGTCTTCTCCTGTGAGAAAATTGTTCATTATTCCTATTCTTGCAGCCTCCCGGTCACTCTCCTCTGATATATTTCTAGAGCAGATGTGATGCAAAAGAGGGAGGTAGTGACAAACCTGCAGCTAGCATTAATTTTTATAGCACTATGAAAGGTGTACTTGTATGTGGGATATCAGAATAAGGGTGGTAATTCTGAGTTCCTAAAAAGCTATTTGGAAGTTCTGGGGTAGGTTTCAGACCACTGCATAAAAGGTCAGACTACAGACTAGGTAAACTATCATAGCTCCACTGAAGTCAAATTGAGGTTACAGCATCATGATCTTGGCGTTTTGTAGCCAGCATGTTGCTGTAGTCTCGTACAAAATCTTCATATATAATTTATCATTTTAAAGTGCTCATTTTTTCCCTGTATTTTGATGCTAACAAACAGCTCCTTGCTTACTGCATATTCCGGTATGTGCTGGACTTTTCTCCTTTCTGCTGTGTGGATGAAAGCACATTTGTTTTTATGCTACACAAACTCCCCTGTTACGTCCATTATCTTCATGCAACACATTCTTTCCTGACTGTGAGCAAACATGTCCACCCTCTTAGCAGTTCCCTGGATCAGTGTTTTGTTTGCTAATGAACTGAGTGTGATAAGCTAGATGAATAGCTTCCTCCACTATCAGATCTTACTCTGGACCTTAATGACAGTTCCTTATCAACAGTACCAATTACCAGTGAATCCCTAATTCTGTCTTCTTTGTCTGCCCACATTTCAGAACACTTAGCCAGTTGTCACAACATCCTAACAAAAGCCCTTATTGACTGCTCACTTTTTTGATACATAATCTTCTCTTGTCTCCTTTTCGCAACAGCTTATTTCTACATTTGTTTCATCTTCATACATAAGAATATGATAAATATGGTCAATGCTCCCCTACTACAATAGTCTGTCCATTACTCTACCTGTTACCCTTGGAGGCTAGAACAATGATCACCTCATGCAAGCTACAGCAAACAGTAAACTGAAGTTAAAACTTTCAGGAAACTTTTAATATACATAAGGGAAAACTGTGATTTTACTGCTACTGAAATATTTAATGTCACTGATACATTATTATACATATATACTGACATTGGAACTGGGAACTTTACTACTACTATTATTCAAATATAAAAATGCTACACTTTGCTTTTCTAGCCTGGCACATGGGGTCATATGTATTCCTACAAATTCCTCACTCGTGCTTGGTTGTTCTGAAGGTCCTTTGAGAGTTCAGCAACTCAAAGCTAACAGGTAGAAGACTTAGGATAAACCAAATTTGTACACTAAAATAGGGTTATTTTGTTTACATTCATTTCAAAGGACCCTGGAATATTTACCTCAAAATATTTTTTCCCCAAACTTTCCAGGGTAGTTTTATTCAGCAGTAAAACAAATGAACATTAAACCCTCTTCCATAACCTGTGGAACAGGTATAAGGGAAAAAATTGGTTGAACTTGAGGAGTCTCCACGCAGTTCCATTTACTTTAGTTTTTGTTGTTGTTGTTTTTTGCACCAAGTTCAAAGGCTTCTAAAAATTCTGAAGTAATAATTGTCTAAGGTGTTTTATGCATTTAATGTTGCGTCTTTCCTCAAATGACTATATAAAACACGTTTTGTTTTGTTTAAAAAGATGACTGCTACAGAAAAGCTTCCTGTACCCCTTTTTTCCATGAAAAGCAGATGGTGGGTTAATGCATAAAACATACAATACTGTCTCAGAGTGTACTTTCAGATTATGCTCAGTATGCAGGCTCTTTAAATTAAAATGTTATTATAAAAGCCTTTAGATCTTTCTCTTCTTATCTTTTCTCCATCAACAAAAGGTACATGTTGCTAAAAGACAAAACAGAAATTTTAGATCTATGCTGTCTAGCATCTCATTTTGTTTTTAGCAGCATCAACCAGCCCCAAGTGACAAAAATCTAGATCAAGTCATTAGGAGTCTCTCCTGTGCTTTTTTAATTGAATATAAAACAAAGTTTTAGAGCAACAACAACAAAAATTAAAACAAGGACAGTAAAGAGAGATCACACAGAAGCATTAAGCTTCATACTTCTCATTTCAAAAATATCACATTCATCAGCTCTTCATGCTGAATTAAATCTATATGTTGTAATATGTATACACCCATTGCTTTGCAAGCATCTCTCTGGGCAGAACTGGTACTTGCCAAACACTTGTTCTGCACAAGGCAACACTTAAGGCAGCAATGGGAGTGCAAGGGCACATGGCACATATCCTAGACGGAGCACAGGAGTATCAGCGCAGCTCAGCTGGCTGAAGCTACCACGAACCAGACTTTGGTGAACCAAGACTCAGGTCAACATACCGCCTCCTTGGAGGACATGGGAAGACAGAGGAGGATACATGTGAGATATTGCTGTGTGTGTCTGCTACAGACTGCCCTATAAGGAAAGACAGATGAGGCCCTCTTTAGACATCTGCAAGGAGCCTTGCATGCCTCCAACCTCAGCTATTCTGCAGCTCTGTGATAGACAGGGACTCATACTGGAAAGAAATGAAAAGACTATTTGACTCAAGGTCACAGGCAAACTGAGGGACAAGAAAAGCAAGGACTAAAAAAGCTCTCATCAAAAACGTGCTTGCAGGCTACTTTCCTGTGAAATAGTACTCTTCTTTCCCTTAGGAATAAGGGGGATTAATCAACCAAGCACTTTGTTCTTCCCTAGCATGCATAACTAGAATAGAAATAAGAGGGAGCACCAAAGGTATTTTGTTATCTAGAGACTGGGAAAAAAACAAGGACTGATAGGTATGGTGACTATGCAAACAGCTGACAAATCAATAACATGCTCTCCATTAACATATGTTCCCAGAATGGAAAGAGCAGTGGTTTGATGCAAAATTGTGCATTATTCATGTAATTCATTCTTGCTTTTTGTGTATTTGTTTGTTTGTTTGTTTGTTTGTCTGTTTTTGGGGGGGGGTAGGGGTTGAGAATACAGGTAGGGTTCTTTCCCTTTTAGGTACTCAGGCAATCATCGTTGCAAAAGTTTAATAGCTTGCAGATCATTTTTTGCCACTGTCTTCATTGTCATACCCCATCACTCAAATCTGACCTTTAAGTTAAGCCTACAAACCCATTCAAGCCATAGTTCCAAATAGATGTGTTATCCTCAGGGGCTGAATCGATACAAAAACAGAAAACAAAAGTATTGCTAGAGGAGACAGCTATTCTGGTAAGAAATATTTTAAATATGAATGTCTCTTTCTAGGAAAAGCTAAAATCAATTCTTACTAAAAGAAAAAATCTTATAAGTCCACAGTTACCGGAAAGAAATCCTGTCAACTGATACAATTGTACTTTAAATGAAAATAAAATAAAAAAGAAAAGGCAAAACATTATCTACCCACCAGACCTACAGGATGACGAATACCCATGCCACAAGTGAGATGCCTCTCAGCTGAAATCTGACTGCTTGAACAAAACATTCAGAATGTCCTACCAGTAGGACTGCAGCAGAATGGCAACATCATCTACTATCCACACAATCTGGATACTTGTGAATGGTATTTCCCCTAACCTAGCACATTGCTTCAATTCTCCCCTTGCGGAGCACCTCTATATACAGTTCATATTATGTTTTTCTGCATATCACTCAACGTAAACAGATATCAACATCTCAACTGATGTTTCTTATACCTCTGTTCCAGTAGTAGCGGTGCAAACTTCAGTAGGCACGAATGCATTGGTCTGCTCTGTCTCTTTTCTTTCTCTATTTTCTTCCAATGTCTGGAATAGTCCACTCAAACAGTACTCAGGCTACCAGTGCTAAAGGCCTACCAAAGAATTTAGGCATTTAAGTACTAAATAGCACTTCTGAAGCTTGATACCTGTTTGTGATCCAATACAATAAGTGCCTTGGGTTTTCACACTTAAATTCCTTGCATATCTATGGTTGTGTTTCTACCATGAAGTTCTTGAGTGACCTGAGCAATAGCCAGCTAACAAAAGTCAATGCAGGTACTCTTCCTGCTTGTGTAGGCCTTGTCTAGCATGCGGACTCTGAAGAAGGCACTGGTCTGAGAGCCACTGAAAATGCTACATGCTTCAGTGGATGCAAACTTGCATCTCTCACTTTAAGGTCATGGTTCTCCCAGAAAGATAAAGTCTTCCTTACTCCTGTTTTGGACAGGATACCTGTATAAAAAAGCAGGTCACTGCATACATGTCAAATATGCATAACCACAGAAGCCCTCTTCTATTTTTCAGTACTGGTTTTCCATTTCCACGTTCAGTGTGTTTCTGGTTATTAGGGTCAACTGGACAGAATAAAAATATTCAAGAATGTGTAGCAATGGGCCATTCTAACAGAAACTTTGATTTTTTGATTACATTTGTGTTGAAGCCCATGTTCCAACTGTATTAACACAGAATAATTCCATAATTAACAGTTAATAAGAACAGAGGTATAATTTTAACAAGATTTGACTATTTGAAGAACTATTTCAATGCTGACTTCATATTTATTGAACTAAAAGCTTTTTTCTTTTTTTTCCCTTTATGTTTTATTCATAAGATCCCCTTTTGCTTTTTCAGTTTAAATAAAGAACTGTGATTATCTGTAAAACTGATTGCTTAAAGTAATTAATCATTTTCCTTATGAAATTTCCTGGGTAAATTAAGGATCTTATAATTGAAGGGTTTTCTCTTGTGTAAATGGAACATGCTGAGAGCGTAGACTGAGAAATAAATGCACTGCCCAGACCCTTAAAGCTGTTTCTTTTTTTAATTTTTTTTTACTAGAACTAATAGCTGCCTGACAATAGCGCAATATTGTTTTTAATTCATAGAAATATATTGATATCTTCTTAATAGTAATAATTTTCTAAAAAGAAAATGTTTAGCCAACTTTTTTTTTGAATTAATCTAATAGCTTTACGTTTGCACTGTTTATACTCAGCATGCAGGCTGACCATAAACATGAAGGAAAAATTGATGTTTGTAGGTATTTTAGTAAACCTAATCTGCATTTGCAGTGGCTTGCTTAGGGTTGCACCAATCTGTACAACACAGGCTGGAACCACGACCAAAACTCTAGATCACAGGTAGTCACTTAACCAAAAGACTCCCTATTTCCTCCAAGATCAAAGCCAGTAGTGTGCAATATCGGATAATGATGTGGAAGGAAAAGGGTAGGCCATTACAAAGCCCTAAGACATTAGAGACAGGGTGTATGTGTGCATATACACACGTGCACTCTAGCATGATAAAAAAAAATGTAAATATTGACATGGTTAAAATGAATAGAAGACCAAAACTTGTCTGCTCCTTGAGCTCATTAAGAAACAGAATTCTTTATGGAAACCTTATTGATCTTATTGAGGAACAGTAGTGAGAAACATAAGACATTGAAAAATATGGAAACGGATGAGAAGATTTTGAAAACGATGTGAAAAAGTCAGAAGGTGAGTAAACAGGAAGATGGGGTAGTCCATTTATTCAATCCCCACTGGAATAAATGCTTGTAATGGTAAGGGAATGCTTGGATTCAACCCCTAGGGGACAGGAAAAGATTATAAATTTAATGAGAGTTTAACAGGAGTGCAATTGTAATAGTAGATTGTACTGATCTTTAATACTAATTCAGCTCTACTGTAAGTGAAAAAAAATCTCACTTTCTTATCTTTGCTTATTGGAGGCTTGACTGTGGCTCAGTTCTTTTTCTCTGTGTGAATGCACTGTTTAGTTTTTATTTATAACATCATCAAAAAGCAATAGCATGGACTTGAAACTGTATCTAACAGGTTCATCAGAGAAACTTACATTAACAGTATTACTGATTTAGATTTTGAAGCCAAGTACTCAATTCCTGACAAACTACCCTACAGACAACACGAGTAAAACAGCTTCAGAAATTCACAGTGAACTCTGGGATAATGCTATAACCAGCCCATTACCAACAAGGCAAACATTTGCATCCTTGGCCTATTTCAGTTTCTACTCTGACGTACGTAACAGCCCAGTGTCCAAAAGGCATAAGAAAATGCAATTATTAATTCCTGCACAGGCCACCATAGTCTGTGTCGTTCTCTGGAAGGAGGTCCTTTGTCCAGATTGTGTAACAACTCAATATATAATGTGATATTTTGGCTTTGTGCAGGAAGCATTGGGACTGAAAATCTGTGTCGTCAGAATCAAGGTCATTTCCAAAGCAATGGTATCAGAGCCAGAAAAGGCAGGAAAAATAGAGCACGAACTAATTAAAACCCTAGTCACAACTTCATTTGGATTTTTTGAGATCATTAAAAAACTTAGAAAACTTATTTTTATCACTCTCAGTCTATAGCACTTCCTTGGCTAGGGCTAGATGCAGAAACATCAAAATATTGAAATGCCATAAAGCCCCCTTTCCTATAGTGCTGAGTATGACTAAGATCATACAGGTTTTACAGTCAGAGTCAAATGACTGAGCTTCCTTATCTCACAAATACTTTAATGAAGCCAGATTATTATTATTATTATTTTATAATTTCTCTGACAGTACATATATGTATGCTATACACCATGGTCATGATTTTTAGGCTATTGACTAGAGAAATCATGTAAGGACAGCCAAGCTAGGACTGAAGGAATTAACATGGTAACTGATTGCAGTATATCACAGCTATCTTCCTGGTATAATATGCTCCTGCTATCAGAAGAGCTTATTAAGTTAGGAAAAGCATAATGATAATGAACCTGTACAGCTCCTACAATTTGAGAGAGCTTGAGCAGTATTTCCTACGTTAACAAAGTTGGCAAAAATAGCTGTGACATCTTGCTCTCTTCAGAGAGGAGAATAAGAAAGCAAACAAAATAGAACAAAAAAACAATTGTATCCTAAATTTCAGCTTAGTTCCTCAGTAACCCCAAGTCAGGGTTCTCTTCAGTCACAACTTCATGCTTGAATTTTCCTACTGCATGATGCCTAATGATGCCAGCATCATTACACAGTTTCTTGAACTGGAAAAGCCTCCTAGGTTCCCCAGTCAGTGAGGAAAAGGTATGCTGAATCAGTGAGGTACCCATGTCTGCCTAACCCAATATGTATTCCGAAAAAAGGACTACAGACCTACTTCTTAACTACTACGTTCAAGTCATTTTCCTACAGTGAAAGGTATGGAGACAGACATTTAAAAATGCATTTGAGGATCTGGGTCTTTACGGAAGATTTCTCAAAAGAACTTAAGCAGCTAGTAAAAATTTTAAAAGTGCTAAAGGGCTTTACTTCCATTACATGCAGTTCTCATCTGCATTTTTTTTTTGTCCTTACTGCCAGGAACCACCAGCAGATTTATTTCTTTAGATAAAATATTGAAAGACATGTTAGTGATCTAATTCATATTAATTGCAATGAGAATTGCACCCCTAATGGTATTTGGGGTTTGTGTATATTTGTCTCAGTTCCCACACTACAAAACAAGAATAATACACCTAGATTTTAGAGGAATTCTGAGTTTTAAATATTCGTGAGTTGCTCAGCTAAAGACACCTAAGTATATGAGTATTATAAATAAATAACTTGAAAATGCATATATGTAAAAGTAAAAAAGGAACAAACTGCTACTGAAAAAGCATTAGGAAAAACACATACTACTGTATGATTTTTTTCTTGATAAATCTAATGATAAAAGACCAGGATTTTTTTGCTATTAAAGCTGCACAAGAGAAAAGGCCAGTCAAGATATCTTAACACAGACTCACCATTTTAAGATATACCGTTTTGTTCTGTTTGCATAATAAAGATAGATTTCCATAATTTAAATGGAGAAATAAGTATAAGAAGTTACCATTTACATTACGCTGAAATATTTTTTAATTCTTAGAGAGTTGTCTATGTTCATACTATAAGCATAAAAAAAAAAAAAAACAAACGTTATTAAGTGTGCACCATTATACAAGGTTGCATGCCCAAACTTGTAAAATGTCAATGTATTGTTTTTCCTGGAATCTTATAATTAATTCATCATCAGAATAGCTTTGGGTCCTTATTCTGATCCATTTTCTAAACAGTGTTACCAGGAAATTATGTACTGTGCCTCCATTTGTTTAAAGAATATCAGTGCTGAATTTACAACAAGCAAACTAGTTAAAGGAAAGCCTTTGGGGGAATGTAGTAAATTAAAAATGAAAACACAATGAGAGGAATATGGAATTTACAACCAGAAAAATCTCATAAAGGAGTGTACATTTCAGGATTTATATAAATCAAATACAGCTTCTGTAAATACTTACAGCATAATGAATAAATGATTGCTGAATTCAAAGACTAGTAAGTTATGTTACTATAACCTGCATGACTGCTCCATCCTGTTAAAATGGGAGGCTCCTACGCAGTAAGTGTGAGGATTTTGTTTGTTACTGCAACGAAATACCATGAAAAGTCAGAAAGAGACTTTCCTCCAGTTACTGACAAAGGGCCTGGCCCTAACTCACTGAAGGTGATAATAATTTTTCCAAATACTTCAATGGCTTTGATTCGGAAGCACATTATATTTTAGTGCAAATTACTGATAAATCCTTGATGGCTAATTTCAGTGAAGTTGTGTTCACTTACATTGGGGAAAAATAAGTTTCCAAAATGAATTCAACATTATGAGGAAAGTGTATATGAGTAAAAAGAAGTCAATAGGATTTCAGCACATGTAAAATAAGTCCCTGTCTTTCAATAACATTAGAAAGGTTATTTTAGCAATATTGTTGAAATGGCAAAATTCAACACTCTGGATATTATCTTTGACTTCCAGTAGTAAAATTTCTATTTGGAAAGAAGCAAAATAGTGATGAAAAAGAATATAAATAACGAGAATAAATGCAATTTATTCCTGTAATGTATTTCATCAATTTGATTCTACCCATCAGTTTACAAGTTGCCCTGCTGCTAGGATCTAAATAAAGACCAGGTGCTTGCTTCCAGCTTCACTATACTCTTTTAAAACTTGAGTTGTAGTTGTAGTCAGGACTTCAGCGAAGTTACCATAGTAGACTGGTCAGCTGGAGGACAGTCAGTGCTTCAAAGGCATCATGGATAAAAAGAACATAACTGCTACAAGGAGAAGGACACAACAGGGCAGGAGTAGCTCACCAGTTACCTACAATTTAAAGATTTGGATTTTTATTTCTCTTTTGTGTTGTACCAATGTCTCTGAAGTGTGCTTCCTACAATTTTACTATCTTCCCTTCTACATGTCTTGTGACTTCAACTGCACAGTGTGCTTCCCATTCTTTCCTTGCTCTGCTGAACTTAAGAAGCAACAGGAGAAAATCCTGTTGAGACTAAGGAAAATTGAAAGGATATCAGTATTCTCTTGAATCTTCTCTCAGATCTTCAGTTATGAATAAAAGGAATTATCTGTGAAGCTTATTCAGGTGACGGCCAGCAAGCAGCAGCCTCTGACTCAACAACCTCATATATGCTTTAAGAACTCCGACAGAAAAGATTAACAGGAGCTTAGGACTAGAAGCAGCATGTGGTAAAAGCAGTGATGGGCAGCTTACTGCAGGAGAGCTACTTACAGAAGCAAGATGAGGCTTGAGATGGTAACAATGCCTCCAAGCTTTCCACAGGAAAGTTGCTGCTCCCATAAACCACTTTGTGATTCCCAGTTGGCCAAAAACAAATAAACAAATCACTGTAATTTTTCTATATCACTTGTACTGTATTTCAGGTCAGTTCATTCTTCTTGGTGGCATTTTATTCACCTAATTCATAAGCTATAAGCAAAGTAAAGGTGCATTCCTCCACAGGAAAGACAAATTAAAATAAAGATAGCTATGGCCATCCATCACTCCAGATCCCCACAAAAACCTAAAGAGCCTCAAAGGTTGTGCTATGTCAGCCTGGGAAAAGTTATGTGAAGGATTTTTACCATTTGCTAAAACAAATAAATCTGGTGCACCCCAGCTATACTTATTTTCCTTATTTTGCTTTTTATCAGTGACAGAAAAGGCAAATCTTTGACCAAGCTCAGCTACTCCTAAATTCACAGAAAATTCCATTCAGTGGGATGATTCAGGACATCCTTAACAAATCAGTGCATCAAATTATTATTTAAAAAATGAAAACAGTTTCTGTTAGCAAAACTGCAGCCAGTCCTAAATGGACGGCTTTAAGATACTATTCTTGGTAAGTTCCATGGCCAAAATTGTGCCTTGTTTCTCATAGCTTCTGCATGAAGCCTCTCAGGCTTCTGGTTGCTCCTTTCCCTGAGATGTATTTGGCCCATACATGGAGGACACTGACAAATGCAGAGCATGTTTCTGGCAAAGGAAAATTTTTTTGACAGTTGCTGACTTAAAGGCAACTGTGCTGTCTGATTTATGACCTTTATCATCATCTTTTATTTGGACACTTCTTTTGTCAGTGTTGAGGGCTTTTCTCTTTTTCTTCTCTTCTACTCTTCTCTTCACAGATTGCTCTGTACCTCCACTTCTGACCTTACAGTCACTTCGTGCAATCTTGAATGACATTCTGGCAGACCATCAAAAACTAGCTATTTCTCACCAAACTGACAGAACACCCTAACAAAGCCCAAACAGCATCATTTGGACCTTTTTATTTCCAGAGTATAAAATAATGGACCTAGAAATTAGTTACATCAACTACTCTTTCAGGGCCAAGTCCTGTGATGTTGGCTACATTCATGCTATCTTGATGCTACAAGACTTCTGAGATGTTGTGGGTTGACCCAAACAAGGTGGACATGGCACAGTAAGTATTCCTGAAAAAGACAGGATTTACTACTGCGTATTTTGGTTAATTGAAAAGATTTCAATAGATTCTCTCTTTCCCATCCCACATATTAGATAAGTATTTGAAATAATGTCATTGCTCGGTCACTTATAACTGATGTGATGAAGGAATTGCTGGACTACGCTAAGGAGTCACATTAGATTATCAGAATGGTCCTTTCAGAACTGTGAATATACAGGTTTCTTCAACCTGAACTAATTCCTGACTGTGAGAAAATGTTAGTGGCGATAATCCTCTTCCAAGTACCTTACTCTTAAAGGTGATAGCTCATTTAGAGACTGATGCCAGAAGAATTCTGTGTCAAATTTATTTTGAATTCCATGGCAACACAGCATAATCTATAAGAAAATTAACACGAACAAATAGCACCCTTGATGGAAACACAAACAGATAGCACCCTTGATGAATATTTCATATTTAAGTGTAAAACGTTAGTCAGTTTTCCACCAACTCAATAAAGCATCTTAAATCATAACAGATTTGCTTTTTTATTGTTGCATTCTTTATTACAGGGATTGTATAACCTTGTAATTTCAATTACTAAGCAGACAAACTAGACAACAATAACCATATTGATCAGATACTTAATTCTTTAAACAATAAAAAATACAATTTGACTGCATAAATACTCCTACACTGCAGTTTATGCATCTTAAATGTGTGCATTTTAGGTTGCAGTTACAGATTTCATGAAGAAGGAATTAGTACCAAGGAAAGAAAGGAAAACCAAGAGCAAGTTTTTGCAAGACAAGCTTTTTGGAAGAATAATGTAGCTATCTATCTGTTTATTAGTATGTACATATACATGAAATAACAGTTAAGTCAGTTATTCTGTGAATTTCTCAGATTCTAACTTGCTTATGTCAAAATGTCAAGTATATTGTATATCGAGATATTTGGGTCATACTATTTGACAATACATGAAATTTCTATCAATGTAAGCCATGGTTAGTTTAGGAGTAAGATTGCCTCACAAAACTATCATAGAATTTGTTGTTGCTGTTGTTGTTTTTTAAATTTCTGAATGGTATTCAGATATTTTGTATTTTTCATTGTTTTTATAAACAAATTTTCTGTGTCACTAAGTTGTACTAGATATCATTTGAAATACACTTGTTATTATTGAAATTCCTTATTCTAATACAATACAATCTATTAAATGCTAGAATGCTGCACATTTGCACAAATACCTTATTGTAATGCCATGAAAAATGACTGGAAAAAAACAATTTCATGCACTTCAAGAAATTAAAAATCAAATGAACAAACAAAAGAACAACAACAACAACAACAACAACAACAACAACAAAAAACAGAGAACATGTTCTTCCTTTGTTCTGACTAGTACAGCCTCGTCAACCTTCCTTTACCTATCAGGATTTTCATATAATTGAGAGCCACAAAACATATACAACATATCTCAGGGTGTGAAAAGGAAACTTTGAAAGCAGTTTATGGTTGAACTCCAGCACAACTCCCAAGCCATCCTGCTACTGCATATGTAATGGGGCTGATGACTTGGGTCACAGCAGCGACAACAGCAGTGTGTGGTCTCTAGCTCTTATCAGTCCCTTCCAGGCAGCACAGCCCCACTTCTGATTGTGTAATATAACACTAGCTCAACGACTGCACTTGAAAACTGTATTAGGCTCAATCTCACTTGAGGAATTTTGGGTTTTCTGCTCCCATAGGAGCAAGTTGCAGCATGGACGCCATCTCAACACTATTTCTATAACATCGACAGCCTATGCTATAGACCACAGGATATACGTTTCTTTCTATAACTCCTGTCCTTCCTGCAACCACTTCTGGTTCTACCTGATAGCTGACTCAGGAATACACATTATTTTCCAATGGCAAACTGTGCATTCTTTTAAATATGTTGTAATTTCAGCACCTGTTACTATAACATTAAGTGGATTGCGCCTGAAAAACTATTCAGCTCCTGCAGCAATGGGTTGAAGTTAATGTGTTTTGGTTTTTGATTTAAATGAAAAACTAATACACTTACCATTCATTTTTTTTTTTTGCCTGAAGAAAAGATTTTCTTGATTCATTTTATTTCCGTAGAGATGCTGAGGACAATGCCATTCTATCCATCCTCAACTATTGGATCCAGCTGGATCTAAGAAAAAGAACAGAGATAGAGATAGAAAAAGAAAACAACAGGAGAACACAAAGGAGTATCTTTGAGGTACTAACTTAAAATTTTTGTCTTTCCATGACCTTTTGCTCGTCTATTCTATTTGATGGCCCTGAAAGCACCATTCTCTCACTCGCTGCATAAAGTCTAGCCTAAGATGGTACCGTAGGATAATGGAGAATTTTATATTGTGTGGCTAAATCTATTCCACGTTTCAGGGAAATGTGTGAGCACACATTTAATTTTAAGCAAGGCAGAAAATTCTTGTAAGTCTGGACATGTTAAAAGAGGGCATTTTGAAAAAGAACAATTCTTTGTATAGAATCGCTGTGAATTTCCAGTATGACCCTGTGACCCTAACATTTTTCAGGTATACAAGCAAAACATTGTTCTGTAAGAAGATAGTGCTACATCTATGTACAGCACTGATGAGAAAACTCCTGTGTACATTTCTGTTGTCTGCACTTCAGAAAGAGCAAAAGAAAACTAAAGAGGTTTCAGAAACATGCTTCAGGAATGATCTAAACTCTGGAAATCATACTAGCCCTCAAGTTAAGAGGATACCTGTTCTGCAGTTCCCTCAGATTTCAATTCAATCTAAACTCTAGCTCTAGGTTTAGGTAATTCTAATTTAAATTAGATAAATTGTAATATAACAATTTCCACACTGGAGGAAAATACCTACTAAACAACAGAACAGATCATTGTATAGAATAATTTATTTGAAAAGTTAAGGTTAACAGTATTTTTTTTTCCTTTTTTAAATAAAGTTCTATTAAAACACATGACATAATTATTTTTACACATCTAGCAGTGCACTGTATAGAAAAATCATAAGGTCATATCCAAAAATGGCTTGGAGTGTTTTCACTCAACATCTAGCTCTGATGCAGGAAGCAATAACAGTATGTTGAGCACAAAGTTCCCCATTCAGTTAAGTACATATTTATAAGCACAGAATTGGGATTCACAAAAGTAAGAAAACTAAGGCTGGAAAAACTTAAGCAAGCTAATAAAACAAGTCAGAAAGGGATAGATTCAAAAGCCTTTTTTTTTTTTTTNTAAAAGCCTTTTTTTTTTTTTTTTTTTTTTTTTTTTTTTCTGACCTGAAAGCAGTAACAGTCGTGAAATCTTAAGTCCTTAATTTTAAGGTATTTCTGGGACTTTCTTCTTTTCCACATACAAAACTTTGCTTGGGATGAGGGACTGGTTAAAATCGAGACGTGTAAGAAGTGGGAATATATATGATCAATACATCAAAGGAAGCTCAAAATATGAACATCACTTACACTTTTTATCTTTTTCTAGCAGCAATCTGAATTTATATGATTATTTTTAAACCTATTTCATAACTGAATCTCTTAAATAGAGAATATTTTACCCACAGGTTTTCCAGGCTCCTTTTCGCTCAGTGATCTATGCTACTACACTGCACATTTGGTTTTTCACCAATGGGATGCTATTTCGAAAGGAAAGGAAAAAGGAAGGGGAAAGGGGAAAGGGGATAGGGGAAAGGGGAGAGGAATACTTCCTAAATTGATATTAGCCCACCATGACGTGGTTGTGGCTGCAGGGTGGATTGACCCGCCATGCCTTCCAGTGCTGCCAAACAAGCTCTCCAGTACTTCCAGATCAGTGCTGTCAGCAGCAAAGCACAGATGCCCTCTGCATCCACCACAGGTATATACAGACTCCTAAGGACACAAAAACATTTTATGGAAACTATTAAAAAAATAGACTTTAAAAAACTGTCATAATTTCAGTAAAATACCTGAGCAGAGTAAGAGGAAAAAAAAAGGTTTTATATGCTCTTTAAAATTCCCATTTAGATTTAGTAGTGGTTTTAGGTAACTGAGCAGTTTTGAGTAAATTTTTCCAATGTAGGCACTAATCCATTTGAAATACATCTTTTTAAAATCCACTGTAAACTGATTAAGTAAAAATTATACATAATTGTAAATGACTTCTAGTTTCCCTGAGATGTAAAGTACTACAGGGAACCAAATATATTATTGATGTGAATGGTATAACATCCCCACATGTAATAATATTGTAAAAACAACAGATGCTTTCTCTATAAATAGTATAGAGGATAAAAATATAAGTTGTCATTAAAAATAGATATTTTCCCTTAGTCAAATACTGCATTTTCAGTTGATTACAACTAAAAATCAATAACATTCTAACAAACGAATGATTTGTTTACTTGCTGTAAGTACATGCATTTTTTTCCTGAGTAATGTCACTTTTTCTCTAAGTAACCACTATTTTGTGAGAAATCACTAGTCAGAAGCTTGAAGTATCTTATGTAATGCCAACAAAACTAATTTTAGAAAACATCACCACAGAATTTCAGAATCACAGAATCATATAGGTTGGAAGAGACCTCTAAGATCATCCAGTCCAACCTATGACCTAACACTATCAAGTCCTCCACTAAACCATGTCACTAAGCTCTACATCTAAATGTCTTTTGAATAAATCCAGGGATGGTGACTCAACCACTTCCCTGGGCAGCCTGTTCCAATGCCTCACAACTCTTTCAGTAAAGAAGTTTTTCCTAATATCCAACCTAAACCTCCCCTGGTGCAACTTCAGCCCATTCCCCCTCCTCCTATCACTGGACACGTAGGAGAAGAGACCAATCCCCACCTTGCTACAGCCTCCTTTCAGGTACCTATAGAGAGCGGTGAGGTCTCCCCTGAGCCTCCTCTTCTCCAGGCTAAACAACCCCAGCTCCCTCAGCTGCTCCTCATAAGACTTGTTCTCCAGACCCCTCACCAGCTTCGTTGTCCTTCTCTGGACCCGCTCCAGCACCTTGATGTCCTTCCTGTAGTGAGGGGCCCAAAACTGAACACAGTACTCGAGGTGCGGCCTCACCGGAGCCGAGTACAGGGGACAATCACTGCCCTAGTCCTGCTGGCCACACTGTTTCTGGAAAGAGCTTCCTGCCTAGTGGAGACCATGGCTGGTTTAGCTACAGGTGGACAGCTGATAGATGAGCTGTTCTCCTGAATGGGGAGGGATGCTCTGCCCTGTCCGAGCGCGCCCTGCCCACGCAAACTGCCGCACCACGCCCTGACTGACGCGCGGTGCTCTGTTTGCCCGCTCTGTTCGCCGCGCTCCCCAGGGGCTGCCTTTGAACGTGAGGCAGGGAAGGACGCCGCTCCTGGCTCCACCCACGCCTCGCCGGCTGCTCTCGCAAAGGCTGCCGGGCTCTGGAGGCCCCCTTGGCTGCCTCGGTGCAGGAAAATCCCCTCACACGCCGAGATTCCCCCTGCTCCGCTGCAGAACAAGTCTGCCCCGGAGCTGATCGCCTCAGCAAGTGACTCATTTCTCGACTTTTAGTCTATTCATAAAAAAGATTTTTTATTGAAAATACTCTGTATTGTGGATGCTCATTTTGAATGTTATCGATTTGCATTATATACCTGTTGCAATGAAAAGGATAAACAATTTAGTGTACGTATCATAGGGGAATAAAGTATTAGTTGCTTAAGCAGGCCTGTCAGAAAAGCCATTCAGAATTTCATACACTGGGATGAGCCCATTTGATTTATCATAAAACCTTCACTGACAAACCACCTCTTTTAATTTTTAACCTCTAGCTGTAATTACTGATACTTGGCTAGTGTCAACACTAATAAGATCTAAAACATTTTTTTTTCTTAGCACTTTTCAGAATTCAGAAAAGTATGCCAAATCATTAGAACTGGAAAGCAAAAGTAAAAACTTATTAACCATTACCAAAACATTTTGAAGCTTCCCATTAACCACAAATTGTGTAATGTATAGAGTCTATTTTGATCTGTCAAAACCACACTTGTTTTCACCTTGGTTCACACAGCTATGTGAATCCCAGACTTCTGAACAGCTTTTTTTTGCTGTGCTTGCAAATTTTAGATGACTGAATCAGAAGGATACTTACATGTTATCATTTTTCACCACAGCATACAGACCTTTATTATTCAAAAGTCAAGGGCTTCACACTCGCAAGAAAAGATGTGACATATGGAACTAAATATTATCAGTTACTGGATAAATGCATGCACAATACCCACAGGTGGATGTTAACTTTCAGAGAAATTGGTATTGAAGATCGGATTGTACCTTGTTAATTTATGCTTTTGTCCCACAGTATTCAAGCACACAAAGCAGTTCTCAAATATAGCTGCATAAACTCAGGACATTAAGCTCTTCAGGTTTGTAATCTTAATTCCTTAATTACCTGCACTGTCATTGACGGTGGTAATAAGATATATATCACTCCTTATTAGCCTGTATGTATTGCCTGTATTCCAGCAGTGCAGTGTCCTGATAGGTTGCTACTCTTCTGTACAGATGTAAAAGAAACTGAGAAAAAACATTGCTCAAGTGTTAGGACACTAGCTTAAGCCTTGATACATATGATTTTGAGTCTTTGATTGCATATGTTCTATGTGTGATTTTCAGTGAATCACTATATTGCTAAAATTCTTAAATCTACTAAAATCAAATATCTGACCATTCTGTAAAGCAGCTGGGTTTGCTGCAATAGCGATGAATGAAAGCAGGGGTTCATGCAGCAAACATGCATAGGTGGCCAACAATAGAATAATTATTGGGTAGAGAGGGTGAAACTCACAGAGCTGAGCTCAATTCTTTCCTCATGCAGAAGACAACCAATGTAAGACTGGTGAGAACAGTGATACGTTCATTTGATCTTGACATTCTTAACACTTACTACTCTTGCCAGTCTGTTTCGGATTTGAGAGTCATGGCTATTCAGGACGTTATTACACCATTCTTGTCTTGGACTTACTCAAGAAGTTGTTCATACGAACTTCCCCAAACACATCAGCACCGTCTTAATCGTCAGCATTGTCCATGTGTTCTCTGTCTTAGCTCACTTGGGCTCAGGAGCTGACTGCGTCTCCTGGATCAGGCTAAGCAGCAGTGCTCTGCTGCTGTTCCAGTGCAGAGTGATGGGGCAGTGACGGAAGCAGAGTTCTGACAGAGGGCAAATCTACTACAGTGGACTGCTGTGGGGAAAACCACTCAACTCAAGGGGTTTGGATCAAATCAGGATTGAAGTGGTTTATCTATTTGTTATGGATGGATAATTAACTGGCAATCACTGAACTACGCACCAAAGACCAGTATCAGGAATACAACAGATAACCCACAACACTAGCTGTTTAAAAATACCAATAAACATCTAAACACATCTAAACACACTTCTGCGATCTCAAAGCATTCCAGTTAATGCACACACATTCAGATAGTAATGTGTGCAATCCCCTCTCTCATAAGCAGTGTGGGTTACAAGCATATCCTCACCTCTTCTGGGAGTGCATCTTCCCCTATCTACATATCCCTCTTATTGGAGGCGTGGGTGCTCCTCCTTTGTGTGTACTTATGCTGCTCCCTGAAGTCCACTAATTCCACACTCCTGAGGAAGCACCCCAAGAGTTCCCATACACACACACAGCTGACATGTTGGTCCCCATTCATTTCTTGCTGTGCTGTCAGTCTGCCAGCTGGGTGCAGGCTGCCCCTGGCATCTGGTGGGGTGGCTGCTCTCAGGTCTAGGCGGAGGTGGCAATGCCCACGGGGTGACTGCAGGCAGGGTCAAACAGCTTCACTGCTGGTCTATGGCTGTCTTGTCACTCTAGAGTTTCTCCCCCCACAATCACAAATCTTTATGCATCTTTTGAAGCTCTCTCCTGGTTTTAAGAGTCTCTTGGTAATCCCCTGGCTACTGATTAATCTGGCTGGTGGTCATCATGCACAGACTTTGTCATTGTTATTCTCCCCATAGTGTTATCGGTTTTGGGGTAAACACACTCTCAGAGCAGTTTGGGGTCTTCTACTCACATGAAGTAGTTACACTCATGTTTGTCTCAAATCAGTTGCTTTAACCCAGGCCATGTTACTGAGAAGGCTGCACACACCTCCCCACAGAGATCCAATGCAAGTATCCAACAGAAAAAGTATAGATTTGTAAAGAAGGCATTCAGAAATCAAAACTGCTGCACACAGGGCTTGGGGTGAGATTGCTGTAGGAAATCCAACTAACGAACAGAAGCAGCAAAACTTCCTACAGCTCAGTAATAATTCACATATTTTTGAAAAAAAAAAATGCCTAGGTGGTATGAATTTATACTCTACCAGAGCTTTGTGTCTTGAGATTGTATTATTTCCTATATTAAAATTAGTACCCTAGAATTGAATTATCTTAGAGAACGTCTAAAGCTACTCTTGAAACAATAGCTAAACTGAGTTTTGGTCTACTACAACTCAAGTTAGCACATTAACATCCTTTCTATTTGTCTGACTATATGTCAGGTTTTTTTTGTTTGTTTGTTTGTTTTTGTTTGTTTTTATGGCAGAATAACAAACTGATTTTACCATATCAAATAAGACACAATTATTTATTTATTTTTAAATCTGCCCTCCACATACCTAAGTTTAGATCATGACATGAAGGATCAATATTCTTTGTTTTCCTGATGATTCAATTGCTACATAATGTATGAGTCACTGAAGATTTTCTATTAAGTTTTTATTAAGTAAGTGCCCCAAGGCCGAGAATACAGATCAGATCTTTGGAGGTTTTGGTAACCGTGTTCATGATACAAATATAGTTTAATATAGCTCATTTTAATTGATATATTTTCTCTGTAATTATTCCCTCCAGTCATAGGACAGGCAGTTTCATCTCAGATAGTGTCACACACTGGTATTAAAATGAAGTATTTTGCTAACTACATAAATTAATTAGTAGCAACACAGGCTACAGCCTAGCTGAAGAAAATGGCATTAGGTATAATTAAGAGTAAACAAAGCTTGTCTCTAAATTCTATGAGGCTATGTACAGTTGGATTACAGCAACTCTATTGGGCAGTAACCTATTTGCCTAGTAATTGTGACTCACACAAGCAATATACCTACACTGATTAATTTTAGTTACAGACCCTGTGGTAGCTTAATTAAATGATCCATTCTAAATAATGACAGCCTTTTAAAAGTAGCCCTGCAGGAGCTGAACTGTTGCCTTGAAAGGCCTGAGCCAAACAGAATATAATGAAGGCGAGACATAGAAAATCCTTTTGACAACATATTTATACAAGAATACAAAGAAACTCATTTTACTTTTTAAAATGTGATGCTATTAAGTATTTGACTATATTGTTTACTGATACACTGTACTTTTCAGCAAAACAAATACTGAAAAATAAAATTCAAATAAAATACGCTTGGGATTCCACAGTAAAACACTAAAAGATGTAGCATTGCAATATATAACTAAATAACTCAGTTTATAACTGGTGAATTCATAAATGAACTAGCTTTAAACAAGCTACCCAAACTCATCTCTCCACCAGCCTATGCACCTTCTTTGCCAGGTCACTGCAAATTATTTGTTCCTATCAGCCTATAAAAAATGTGAACACTCATGCCTATGAACTGCACTACAGTTTCTTTAGTTTTTGGCCCTCTGGAACTCAGGGACACTTTCTTTGCAAGTAGGATGTGAAAACTATTTTAATTTATCAAAAACACACACAAATACCTCACTAACTCTGCTAAAAATTAATTCAAATGCTATACAATAGATTAATCAATAATGCCAAACAGTCCACTGCTAGAGACAAAGTATTTTCTAGTAGGGTGTTTAGATAATAGGAAAAAAAAAATCAAGAGCAGGATTAAGTTTTGTAAATTCTTCATTACTGCCACGTAAATATAATTAAATATATATATAATATTAGAAAAAAAAAAAAGGGAAAAGGGCATCTTTTTAGACAAAGATGAATTAAGGTGAATGAATTAGCGGTCAATAATGGAAGCATGCTGTCTCCAGAACATACATGAGAGAAAACAAATGGGTTTCTTTTTGTCATTTCTGTAGTCTATGAGGGTGATAACAAGGATAACAAAAAGTCCAAAGGAGCCCTTCACACTACATAAAATACTTAAATAGGTTGCTGGAAATTAGGTTCTGCTGCTGTCCCATCCCTTGATCGTTACGAAAAGTATTTTCCAGATGAATTCCCTAGTATGAGAAGTGATGATGAGAGCAGGCCTGCTGAGGGTTACTGAAGTCTCATACAGCCCCCACCTGAACATTCAAGTACAGACAAAGATTTGGGCTTATTTCTCCAGAAGTGTGGAGTGACTGTGACATAATAGGGGGTAGACCAGATGTAGAGGCAAGGGCATGTACTTCATGCCATCCATACTTCATCCATATATAGCTTGATTCTTATGATTTATGTGGGTGAAGTAAATTTCACCTTTATTCAATAAAATTCATATTCAACTTGAAAAGCTCGTCTCTTTCAGTTTCTCAGTGACAGCTGTCAGAATCCATCAACATTCAGCACAAGAATATAACGCTAATAGGCTCCTTGTAATATCAAAACTGAACGGACTGGTGAAACTCAAACTGAAATACTATTATTGAAAAGATTCTTTTATCTGATGCTTTGTGCAGTGGGGGAAAATGATTTTAATCTTGTCTCCTTTAAATGTTGTATTGTAAATGAATGCTGACAAGATTAAATAAATGTACTTTTGACTTGAGCCCCTGCCAGTATTGTTTTTTTTTGTTTGTTTGTTTGTTTAATCAGCTGAATGTACACTACTTGATATTCTGCAAGGGTGGGTTCACAACCCAGAGTTTGGTAGAACACAGGAGAGGGTAAGAGCTAGTTTTTTGTTTGTTTTTGTTTTTGTTTGTTTTTGTTCTTTTTTAAAGTACCTCAAAAAGACATGATTCTGAATTTAGCCCCTGTAATGCTAATGAATTTCAGCTTGTGTTTTGCACCAACTCAGTCCATGTGAAGAAAACTCCCTAAAGTAAGGATAAGTATGATGTCTAGCGACAGGGATGATGAGAGGAGTAACATGACCTCCACATTAAGTTAAACTAAATAGGCCAAGAATCATCATCCTGGAAAGGAAATGATTGAGGGACTATTCAAGGTTGGTCTGTAAAATCACAAATGAGAGAAAAACCTGAATGTAGGCTAGTTGTTACTCTACTGTGAAAACAAGTCCGTAATAGCTCTAAGAGATTTTTGCAGTTAATGAAGACTTTGTAATAGACAACCTCTTCCCTCACAAACATTATCAAATAGTAGCAATTACTAGAAGTAAGAGATGTTCTATTCCTTTTACCAGACCCCTCATATGGCTAAGATTAAACACCACTGACCATCTGCTATTTCTGACATCAGAACCATGAACAATTAAATGTATTTCAAAGCCTATTTACGATATGATGTGCAAGAACCTATCTCTCTCTTGCAAGCTTATAGACTCACAAATGTAGAATATGTAGACTTAAGGCCCTAACCTAGAAAGACCTTACAGAGATAGCAGCAAGCATCACTTACCCTAATTTGTGAGCATCTAGCTAGAAATGGAAAGCCTTTAGCAAAGTTTGGTGCCTTGGCCTTCCTACCGTGAGTTTAAGAATAAAGTGCCTAAGATTACGATTCACAACAATCTTCACGTTATGTGTAAAAGGCAAGGACACGCAGACCATTAAAGAAACCAGTGGAAAATGCCATCAAGATTGTGCCTGAAATTTCCTGAATCTAGATGCCTGACTCAGCCCAGAGTTCAGTGCCTCTCTGTGAATAGTGGTCACAGACTGAAATGCTCTCCTGGATCTGGACATCAGCTCAGGTTTAGGGCAAGTCATATTCAAGACGGTGAGATTACTTATCTTTCTGTACAGTGCTGCTTACAGTTCACCAGGAAGAGAGGAAAACACAGGAACTCTTGGAACAGAAACTAACAGCCCTCATCACTCTTTAGCAGAGAGAGATTTGTATTTGCTTGTGTTTCTTCCACCATGCCCTTTCTGCAGTGGAGTAGAGGCTGCTCCTCCTCCTTTCTGTTTCCAGCACAGCCCTATCTGGTGTCGAAGGCAGTCTTCTGTGATGGAGGTGAAAAGAGGGATGAAAAAGGGGCATACTGGAATGAGGCTGAAGAGTCCTAACTTTCTGATCAGTGCTTAATAGCACCAAATAGTTATCTAAAAGACAGACCATCATAGACCATGGTTTTGTACATAAACTCCGTGCCAAACGCAGTGCTCTTGGTGCATCAGGCAAGTGCAAAAACACCTACTGGATCCTCCTTTTGAAAATCTCAGATATAGGAAAGACTAATTTAGATGTCCCCATGGTATTTACCATTTGAAAACTGTTGAATATAGGAGCTGATACCGGCAACACTATTATAGCAAATGCAGATTAAACATTTAAAAAGTTATTCCTCCAATAGCTTGGATATTATCACTGCCTCTGCAAGCACACCTAATGTAATTCCACATGAACTAAAACAGATTAGTTCAAATCACTTTTACCTAGACCTTCCTATATTATGAGACACTCAGCCTCAGCAAATGGGGAAAATATTGTATATTGGAAGTATCGGAACTTTATATACCTAAGTAAATGTGTAGGTGGAAATTGATTTGCTCTCTAAGCACTTAAATGTTTGGTTTTGTTTGTTTTTTCCCCCCACTAGGCTACCAGTCATGGCTATTCTAATTTTCTATCTGAAGTCTTCATTTGACACTGTTTTCTTGTTTTCCTCCTCTTTTAGATTAGCTGCTCAGTGAAATCTCGTAAAGATACTTGTCTGAACCTAGTTGCCCCCCCCCCCTTTTAATTTCACTAATACATAACTAATTTGGACTTCCAAATTTCCTACTGTTATTTCAGACAGATGATATGAGAGTGATTAACTTTTACTCTGAACCCTTGTGAGTGGTAAAAACCATGATATCATCTAATTTCCACCTGAGACAAACCATGATGTCATCTAATTTCCACCCGAGATAGTCTTCAGAGAAAAATAGAGATGATGTATATCCAGAGTGAAAAGCAAATTCATTAAAGAAATAGATACTTAAAGTAGCAAATGACATTTTAAGGTGATATAAAAAATAAATAACATAAAATGAAGCCCACTTACTACATGAAGCAGAGCCTTTTGAAAATATATAAATATTGAATTTTCTCCATCTATTCATATTAACATGCAAAAATGAGAAAGTGCTCAGGTGCTAGAAAGCTTTCTACAACATTACTCATGATGTGAGCTTCCACACTGATCATGTTCTTTCTTCTGAGAAAAAAGGATAACAGAATGAACATTTCTGTAAGGAAGTTACAAATGAAGGACACTATTGAATTGCTACTGCAACTATTTTGTTGCTTTCCCTAACTTAAGAAGCAACATACACCATTTAAACTTCAGTGACAGCACTCTGTTGACTTTGGAGATGCAGTTTCTCTGGTTTCACATTAGCCATAATTTATATTACGTAGTCTCAGCCTGAACTCTGTATTTGATGAGTACACTAGTCTGAGAGAATTTCATCTGAAACACCAACATCTTCACACATCTAAAACTAAATGAAATTATTCCAGTTAGTCAAAGACAGTTCCTTTTATATGGCAAGCTTGCTGAGAAACATGTCCCTTTTTATATATCCTCGCCACTCGAACACACAAACACACACACACACACACACACACACACACACACATCAACAGGCTTCTTCTCACTTCTATCAGTTTTGTATCAGTTTGCTTATTTGGAATAACTGCTACTAATTCAAAAATTGAAGATAAGAACAAGCATAATAGGAATAATGAGTAATTCTTTCTTTATGTTTAAGATCTGGTATGATTCCCTGACTGCTCTACAAAACTAAGCACAACGTCAGAAAGATCTCCTCTGTAACTGAGGCTGTTTCAGTGAAATAAATCTGCTCGAAGCAAATGGAACAACAGTCTTACTCCTTCTGCATCCCCATCAGTGACCAATGCAGGTGTAGACTGTCAAAGGAACCAAAGCAATAAACACTAAAACAAACTCAGAAGAAAACGTGAAAGCTCAAAAAAAAAAAAACAAAAAAAACGTGTGTGACTACCACTCTACAATGAATAAAGGCATTCTGCCTAATTTTAATACCATTTGTATTTTCTGTGTTAAAAATGTAACACTCAGGTATTACCAGCATCATACCCTGGTTCACAGGAAAAGAGATAGGATGCAGATGGCATAGAAAGAATACTTAAAAATTGAACGTAGGAAAACAGAAACATATGAAGAGAAACTGATCAAAACAGTCAAAGAAAAATAGTAAAAATTTGAGGAACATAAAGTTTGGGATTTTGTGAATTGGAAATTCCAATTGGTCAAGTCTTTATTCCAAAGAAAGGTCACCATTCTGTGCTCTCTGAGATTTTAACAGAAAATCCTAATAGCTTTCCTTTTTCATGTGTATGTCCAAATTAGAAATCATTTAGAAAAAGTATTATCTAACTGGGGCAACAACTATTACTAACACTGCCATGTTGATGCAGTGTTGCTTTCAAGTGGCACTCACCATCACTAATGACTTGAATATGAGTGCGCACAGGCCATACCCTTCCTAACCCTCACAAGCCAAGGACTGTGCTGAAAAAAACAATATCCATCTCACAGCAAAGACAAGAGGAACTTTATTCTGAAAACCATGTTTATGTTTTACCACTTTTGTTGAAACAAAGCTGCACAAATCGTACAGGCATGCCTCTTCCCTGTGCAATGGTCAAGCAATTCAGTGGTTCAGAAGTCCAGCAACCAGACAAAATCTGCCAACAGATATTCATAACTTAAAACCCTTAATTCCCCAGATGCCAGGCAGAGGGGGGAAAAGGAAACAGCTGTTTATCAGCTTTACTAAAGGAGTAATGTCTTATTTATGTCCCAAATCTAGCTACTTAAATTGCCAACTATAATTACAGTAAAAATAGGAATGAAATCACAGAATCACAGACCGAGGTTGGACAGGACCTCTGGAAGTCATCTGGTCTAACCCCCTGGGTTCAAGCAGAAGAGGTTGCCCATGTCCAGGCAGCTTTTGAAGATCTCCAAGGAGGGAGACTCCACAACATCCCTGGGTAACCAGTTCCAGTGCTCCATCACCTGCACAGTAAAGAAGCGCTTCCTGAAGCTCAGGCAGAATCTCCTGTGTTCCAGTTTGTGCCCATTGCCTCTTGCTCTGTCACTGGGCACCACTGAAAAGAGCCTGGCTCCGTCATCCTTGTATCCTCCCTACAGGTGTTTATAGACAATGATGAGATGCCCCCTGAGCCTTCTCTTCTCTAGGCAGAACAGTCCCTACTCTGACTGAGAGATCTAAATAGCAAATTATCAGCCCTGCAAAGTCCTCAAGCAGTTCCAGTCACTGAAACTCAGTTCCACACATCTGATCCATGACAGAGCAGGGTTAACAAAACAGGCTTCACAGTTCAGAGGCAGCATTGCTTCTCACCTTGCAAAGAAGGGAGGAGGGAGAAAAATGCAAGAAACACAATTACTGAAGGCAGTATGGAGATAAAAGATGAACATAGCAAAATGGAGTAGTGCCTCATTTTGTTGAGATTGTTGAGAAGGATAGGTGAGATGATCAAGGGTCTTTGCTGCTCTCTGTTTGCACCCCAGCAATCATCTGTTTTCACTTGTAATACAAAGAAAATAAATATTAGGTTAAGGATATAGAAAAAAATTTCACGAGCTTCATGTAGATTTGCAACCTTTCCCTTGACACAGTTCAAAAATCTGAATGTGGTCTTGCTTATCTATCCTTAAACACAAGCATATAAAATGAATAATTACTATGAAGTCTACACGGTCCTCTGAAGAGCAGAGCTTTACCCTTGCATTCTATGCTTTAATTTTAACACTTTTGTCAAAACAAAATAGTTTTGTTTTTCATTCCATTTGTTTCTTTGCTATTGGAAAGATTTACATTTACCTTTCCCATGGTGAAGGTCACAAAATGATGGATTAAGCATTAAAAATAACCAGAAAGCATAGCTGAAAGACAGCAAACATACTGAAAATAATGGATCTTTTTGTGATGATGTTTGAAGATGAGCATTTTGTATTCGTGATGAGTATTTCTTAAAAAGTGAATTCAAAGTCACATCATTACACACAAAAGACAACAGTTAGAAGTCTGTGGTACTTTTGTTAATTTACTAGATTTTTATAATTCCTGGAAAAACCAATTCTTAAATATAAGTTTAATGTCCTCTCCAATCTAATATCTCATTAATGAAGTGTTTTTAAACTGGAACAGATTTACAATTTGAACAATGGAAAAAAAAATGACACTGGATACAAAACATGGGCCAGTGCTAAACACCAGATACGCTTCTGGGAATGTCACATTTAGAGTCTGTAGGTATAATGCTCTAACTGAAGTACCTGATCAAGCAGAGGTGCAGAAGTATGTATTTGGCTTTGCCCAGCTACAAGAGAAAATCTACCGGTCTATCAAATGGTCCAGTTCTGTCTTGCAATGCCACTTTCAGTCCAACTGAAACTGCTTCAGAAGCCAAAGCACTCCACAGGAGCTTTGCTTTCCATATAGCATTTCAAAGACATACTTCTCCTTTTGGAATACTGGTTATATGGAAAAAAAAAATCATACCAAAGATATATATTTCATGGTATTTCCAAGTTAACTTGTAAACAAGGAGCACTTGATTAGCCCACTATTCTCTCACTCATATTCAGCTTGTGCCAGATCAACTTATTCAATCAGTAAGGTAGAAGAAATGAATCGTGTTTAGAGAGAAGGCAGTAGGAACTAGCTTATATTCTGGGTCATTATTAAAAAGTGGAGATGGTCTGATTTTTCAGATTTGCAATCAGTATCTTCTTTAAAAGCACCGGATTTTCAGTATTTGAATTTAGGCAGATCAGTATGTAACACAGACTTCGAATATCGCTTTCTCCTTCCAGTACACACACACTATTTTAACTGCACTTTTCTTTTTCATCCTCTATACTGGGAAGATCCAACTATTCCTAATAATGCAAGTGAGGATGAGGACGCAGGCTGGGACTTGAGCATGACAAACACACTTGAAAGTCACAAATATCTCATCCATGACAGATGTTATCAGCAGACAACAGCATCCCCTCAGCAAGAACAAGGTGCCAGGAGTCAGTCTTTGTGATCACCTGCTTTTGGACCCGTTTTTGGCACAGTAATCTAAAACATCTATCCCATCAAAACACTGCTGGAGAATATGACACAACAGACTGGCAGAGGAGCAGGAAAGGGGGAAATAAGAAACAACAGTAACCAAATAATTTTTCACAATTCCTAACATACCTCAGACAGGGAGATGGGGAGGCAAAAGGAGCAACAGGAGGAAGAAGTTAGCATTTGACCTTTACATAGCCAGTGGTTCTGATATGGTGCAGCCAATGATGCAGCTCTGTGCATACAATGAAGCAAATAAGAGACAGTGGTGGCAAGGGTGTCAGAGGAGATTGCTTGTAGCTCTGTGGGTAGGGGCTGAAGGACTCTCTGTTTGGAGCCAACTTGTGAATGCAAGTTGGCTAATGAGTATGAAAATGTGATTCTGAGTTCCCTCTAAGACAAAGAATGTCTGAAGGGATATTCAAGAGCTAACAGTCACCCCACCATAGATCCTTAATCTTATCACTATAGCGTTGAAGTTTAATAATATACTACATGCATATGTAATTATGTATGTTTTTAGTGCTTCTTAAAACCAACAGCAAAAAAAACATGTATCTAGCACTTCGGTGATACATCCTCCCAATAAACAAACAACCCATAAAAAGTGTCCTGTTTTCCTGTTTATTCTTCCAAGGTTTCTGTTCTTTTTTTTTTTTCCGACAATACCCTTGCACAGCTGGAGACCATTAAATTTAACAGCAGCACAGCCGCTTGCAGAGGCCTTAGAACTCCTCCTGCAATAAAATAACTTAAAAAAAAATTAAAAAGACATAAAAGCAATTGGTTTCCACATAATGAGATTATAATGTGAAATGATGAAAAGATGAATAAAACCACTTATTTTTACGCCTTTGGAATTAACCAAACATAGCTCACTCATGAATATTTGAAAGTGATGTGATCCATCCATATTCTTGAACATAAAAAGCTTTATTTCACTTCCTTCTAGCATCTAACACTTGAGAACTCCAAGGTGGTCTATGAATGCTTGTGTTCCATTAATTTGAATTAAAATGGGGTGGGCAGCTTTTTAGCACCTAACAGAAGTAACTAAATATTAAATGTAGCTGGCTGTCATAGACCTAAATTCAGCATTCACAATTTATGACTGAATAAGATGAGAAGAGAGGTGTTGTTTTACCTGATGTTCAAATTATCTATTAGTTATTTTGCCTAATTACTTTTTTGAACTGTTTTCAGTAATCTGCTAATAGTAGGATTACAGCACTTTACAGCTCATATTCCCAGGATTATGAGTACTTTTTGAACTTCTTTACATAAGGAAGACCTCAGGCAAGGTGTATTTGATAATCAGTTGATCTTCTGGGGAGTTACTATTAGTCTGTAAATTCTTCAGAGTTTACTCTGTTGGGATCCTGAGTTACCAGAAGTTTTGAGGTAGAACATCTTTTGGAAAGACATGCCAAAAGGCTTCAAAATTCTAAGACAAGTTTGTTGTTGTTTTCGAATTATAGAAAGAAATGAGAAACCAGATTGACACAGGCTCTTAAACACAGAAAACTCAAAATCTGAAAGATAGGAGACTACTAAAGAGAGCTGAAAAAAAATATCTGTCCTCTATCAATGATTTCCTTGTAAAGTAGGACTTGTTTTCTGCTCTACTAATTTTCCACCCAGAATATCTTCAGTTGCTCTCAGGAAAAAGAGTCAGCCTGACTCTCCTGTACTGTCCTCCATATACCCAATCACAGAAACACACAACTTACTGCAGTAACTGTGCAGTGAGCTGTGAACCACGAAACCAAATGGTTCTGCTGTTCATCCCACACAGACAGTTTCTTTACTCTTTATTTGTATGCTGACCATAGGCATCTAACAAATGATCCAGGTTAGGGAGTTTCAAATTTGAGGAGGTTTGAAACAGCTGGTCCAGCTCTTTGAACATCAAGTACTGTGAACAATGTTTAAAGAAGGATAGTTGCAATTTTGAAAATATGAAAATGTAGCCAAATCATAATATATGGTCATTCTGCCAAATACATCTTGCTTTACTAAGATATAGCTGAAGAAACTAAATTTATGACGAGGCATACAGAAGCTGTGGGTTAGAGTTCATTTACTTTTCAACTTTTTACTTCTTGCTGCAGTTAACAGGTTTATAGAATTTCCAATGTTATTTACCAAAGCCACACGTGTTACGTCAGAATGCCCTGCTCACAGAAGTTCCTGAACAGTCCTGTTTCTCAGGGGTTGACTTATGTTAAGAGGAGAAAAGGCCAACAAAGACAAGTAGACAGCCATCGAGCTGAAACAGGAATTCTTCTGTTATAATAGCAACTGAGGCTAGGGTTAAATACATCTGGTTGTAACACTGCATTTCCATTAAAAACATAGTATTCTCACTTACACTAGCATATTCATAATGTTTAAAATATAGAGTACTTCTGAAAAATAATGTCAGAAAGCACGAAGTCTTAATGTAATGGTCTGATGCTATTAGCTACAGTAACCAGCAAATGAAAGTAGAAAATGGGTTAGAGCCTTTTGTTCATTAATCATACCAAATTTACTTTTATTGTTTTCCAGTTTGCATTTAATTTGGACCCGGAATCTCAATTGGGATTTTCAATCTGCACTTTCATTAAAATATCAATAACAATTCTGAAAAAGCAATCCTGATGCACATAGAGGCAAAAAAGTTTTATGGATGTCAAATGTGGTTACAGTATGCATGACAGATTTTTATAGCCCATTGAAAAAGCATCAGCAAAATAATATTGTAGATTCCCTAATTTTCAACAGACACTACAATTTCCCAGTTTCTGGCATTTTGATTATTAAATCTGCCAGTATTGTAATAATTTTGACTCTTCCATACTACTGAACAAGACACCATTGCCATCTTTGTGGCCACCAATTTTGATGTCATATGCTAGGAAAAAAACGTTTTTTCCCAGTTCATCTTAATTGAAAAAGAAAAAAACTTTAAACTTTTAACAATAGAAAATAAAAGGAGAAAATGAATAAAAGTGAAAGAGAATTTCAAATAAAAGGACAAAAACACTTTTAAATGACAGGCATTGTAAAAGAAAGAAATAGAAACAGCATTATAAAAGCAGGAGAAGAAAGAAGAATTTTTCAGACATTAACATCCAAAGTTCTTCTTCCATTATTTATTTTTAATATGCTATTCCTTCTGATTTCACTACCCAACAAAGCAAGAACTCTGTGGTCTGGAAAGACATCATGTTCAAGAAAAATATTAAAAAAAAAAACTAAACACCATACTTTAAAAAAAAGTACTAATAATGATGCAAGTTGGTGACAGAATGCCTGGTATTCATCTCTTCTTCTCCAGCTGATTAAACAATTCATTGACTGGGCCTTCCTGCTGCATGTTGTTTCATTTAAAATCCTGAAAGCTAATCCATTCTTGTTTCTCATTCAAAGCTGAAATCCCTCATCCTTCCAGATACTGCATAAGTTCAGCTTACTGTATCTTTTAAGGCCCTCCTGAACAATTTTCAAGTTGTCAGCTATACATTAAATTTTGTGGAAGATCATACTGTATCGAAAGAGATAAAATCAGTAAAGTTTTCTAGATCTACAAGACAGTCTCTAAAAGACTATTTCATAAAATAAAATTTTGTGACTAAAAGACTAATTCACAAAATAAAATTTAGTCTGTAAATTTATAGTTATAACTATGAAATTCAAGGATCAGTTAAAAAAAAATACCTGTACGGTCTGAAACATTGATGTACCCTTGTTACAAGTAATACCAAAGATCGGTATTTAAAAAAAAAAAAAAAAAAGCTTTAAAGCTTTATTTTCAAAAATGGTTCCTAAGTGACAAAGATGTACTAGCATCCTATCTCATTTATAAAGGAAAAAGGTGAAACTGCCTCCAAAAAAAAAATAAAAAACCTGAACATCTGATTACCGTATTAAGAGAAGGATGTGGCTTATCTTAAGGAGGAGAGAACAGATGTCTGCTGTATCTGGCTAAGGAACCTATCCCGTCTGCAAGACTGAAGAATTTCCTTCTGACAGCAAGTTTAGCAAGCAAGCAAAGTGCAGATTATACCTTGATTACCACAGTGCTTACTATCTGAAGCACCAGATTAATTTAATTTTCATAAGGCCAGTGATTACTACATACATTTCTTGTATGAGAGTTGATATGGTATTTTTGCTTATAAAAACTATATGTCTATTAACTATATGCAGATCTTGAGGAATTCAATGGAGCTTCCATTGTGGAGCTAGACCTTACGAATGCCGACAGATACAGACTGCTAGAAAAGTCTGAATTCTCCAACAGGAGGAGAGCAGAGGGATTGCTAGCACTGATGTTGGTACCATAGCACCCACTTGAACTTCCAGCTTTACCTCAGAAAGAAGCAGAGAGGTTTCTCTGAACAGTGATTTCCTGCCTGTAAAATCATGAAACTGAAGCCTGGTCAGCTGCCCTTTGAGATGCATACAAAATCTTCACATTTAAGGCTTTTGGAGATCTTCATATGTGGCTCTGAGTGCTGGCCATTCTGATTTCTAAACTATAGTAATTAAAGGTGACATACCTCAGAAATGAGGCAAATTGCTATGAAAAGAACCAATTCAGTAATCCCAGAAAAAGAAGAGAGACATACTCCAGTAGAGCAAATTGCTAGTTAGTTTAAAGCCAAACCTAAGTGGGCAAATCTTTTCCCAGTTTAAAACTCATCCCAAACATTTTAGGCTACTAAACATAAGGAAATGCAATAAATAACAAGAGCTTTAAATACATTATTAGTGAATATGCTCATATAATGCCTCAGGAAAAGTGAATTTTGGTAAATGAAACAGCGGTTCATTTTGCATATGGTTCTTAAACTAAAAGAGCCAAGAAGTACAGCCAGCATTCTTTCTCTTTGTAAGAACACTTTAGATATGAGAAGTTTCACAAACTGACTTCCTCTGTTCTTAACTCTCTTTTTAATAGTCTACTGATGCATATTAGAATTTAATTATACCAATTAGTACTGCCACATCAGACATATGATGTAGCTTCAATTAGGAGGTACCTAATGGATATTAGTACAATTTAGCTTTGTAATTAAAGTTCTGAGAGCAGTGCAAATTCAACATTATGATTACAAAACATTAAGACAACATTGATGGCACTGAAATTGAATATTTTAAAAACGACCCTATAAATTAGTCTTTAAAAAAACCAACATATATCTGAAATGGCTATTGAGCTCTCTGCATCTCAATACATAAGATGCTGCTATCTCCATTGGCAAAGCCATTTTTTACATTTAAAATATTCTTTTCTAAATCATGTTTTTTTCTTGATTGAATTGTGACCCTTTTAAGATATTCTGTCAAGTCCCACGTTTATCAAGAGGCTTTTTAGAAGCTTTTTGCAATTTCTATCATCTCCTTCTTTGGAATCAAGTGTTCTGAGTCTACTAAATCAAGAAAATCTTATCCTGATAGAGCTCTGTTTTGGCAGTGACAGAAGAGAGGTCTACAGCTTCTGTCTACAGCTTCTTCCCACAAACATTGCATAGAATCCACCCCTGTGATGAAGGAGCATTACAATTTTTCTTTTCTTGGCCCAGGCAAGAGCAGCAACAGCAAGAGACCAGTCTTAAAGAACTGCTGTCAAATGACTTCTGATAATGAAATTAATACTAAATTTAAAATATCCCATGAATTGATTGTATTTCTTTATAACAATGGAACAAATTAATTTCCATTTTACTGATTGCTGATCATGCTTCTCTTGAAACTTTATAGTTCATGAAGTTATTTTATATGAAGTACAAACACTGTCCATTCCAAAATAACATTTTGCCAAGAGATGCTAACTCAGAGATGAATTTGACAACAGCATTTAGAGAAACCATAAATGTTATAGCAGTAATTAAAAAACAAACAAAAAAAACAAAAAACAAAAAACCACCACCAACAAAAACAATGAAACATTAAAAAGATGAATTACTGTCTTCATTACTGTGCTTCTTTGGTATGGTCTTAAAAATCAAAATTGAGTTATAAACCACAATGGTGCTGCTAAACATTCATTCTACCCCGAGTGTAGCCACAGGTGATACTGGATTGGGACTGATGGTGCTGTGCTCCCAGCTTTCATTGTCACCCAGAGGATGACAAAAAAACAGTAGCATGAGGGAAAGCATCACAGTAGGAAGAAATTAAGCATGAGAAACAGTGTGTCATACTGCATGTGACATTCAGAGAGGCTAAGTTTAGAGTCCTTGATGGGTGATGCTGGGTGTCTTAGTCACCCATGTCGGAGCCTGTGTTAGAAAGTGCTGCAGCTCCTCTCCAACCCAAATGCCCACAGATTTCCTATGTGTAAAAATAAAGTCACAGGGAAAAAAAAAAAAAAAGAGAGTGATATCTGTCACCAGTTCTCAGGGTGAAATGGAGTTGGGACATGCTGGGCACTGGGGAGTGTACCACCATCCTCTATGTAGCTGTAGCCTAACAGTCACAGAGATGTATAGCTCATAATCTAGAGATTACATAAGGAACCTTAAGTTTCTTCTTCCTATCTTACAGACTCTTATCTTCCCTGTTTCATGAGCTCTCCTTATCTCCATCAATCATAAATTAGGTTCAGGAGAAAACTGCAATCAAAGAGTTTGAAGTGCAAAAAGACCCTCCTGCAGTATGAGATGCAATATGGAAAAGTTCACGATCTATACTCCCATAAGAACAGAAAAGAACATCTAAGTTGATGTGCTGCAACCTTTTTGTGAAAGCATGGAACCACAAGTTTTATAATGGCAAACTATTCTCGTTCTTCACAGTTAAGATGTGCCTCCTAATTATGATATAATTTAAGTTTTTTGACTTAGATCTTGCATGATAAGCATATTAAATTGCCATGATGGGCTACAATTTATCATGATCATTAAAAATGAGATATTCAAACTGTGGCTGGTCATTAATCATGGTCAGTAGTATAAGAAATAAATGGAGTGTAGTGCATCTTGGGAATCTATGAAAAATAATTAATTTGAATTGCCAGAAAAATAGGACAGATGAATACTTATATACAGAAGCAAAACATAAACAGATAAATACCGTAAACCCTATCAAATATTATTTTGAATTATTTTCGTTGCAGTCAGCATTCCCTTGGCTCTCCCCAGAACGTTTACAGATACATTATTAAAAACTCTTCCAATAGAAGAACACCAAGGTAGCTAGCATTTTGCACGTAAGCATTTTTACTTGAATTTATTGTGCAAATTTTAATGATAGCTAGTTTTCTCTTCTGCAAAATAGGAATAAAAATATGTGGCTTGTTCTGCAGTTTAATTAATATTTACCAACGTACTTTAAGGTCTTCTGCTGAAAGATTGCAATAGGTTAGGCATGAATACACTGAGATTCTAGGCTGGTAGAATAACTAAATTTGGATGTTACAGCTTGATTAACTTTTAACTACACTGTAAAAATACTGAAAGTATACTGAAGTTCCCATAACGCCGAGCAAACCCACTGGAATGCAAATATTGGGAACGTTTCCTTGAAAAGGCCCCAGCCTCCTCCTCCTCCACTAATGGGATATGGAGAGAATGTAGATATTCAAAAACATGCCTGGTGAAAGTGATAATGGAGACAGGATTTAGTCCATTTTGGCTAAAGGACCTGATCTTAAAATGAGACAAAAAACAGTACAAATGCCTTAACATCTTCCAAGGCATCCAGGTTGTGTCTGCAATAAAAAGAGAATCCACCACAGACTGTGGCTAAAACAGTCATTCCACTGTCTGAGGCAAAAATGCCAAGGACACTCATATTTTTTGTATCCATTAAATAGACATTATTTCCGAGAGGCATCCAAGATCTGACTAACAACCTATTGATTATTGCAATAGGCTGACTAACACAGGAAGAAACTTCCGGAATGCAGAGTCTGGTTTGAAAATCTTACTTGATTGTTTGTCTGTTTGTTTGTTTGGTATATTCCTGTTGGTTTGGGAAGTGAAGGCTGATACAAGAGGGTTCTCATTTCTCACAGAGAATTAGGAAAATAATAGATGTTCTAAAGTTCAGATCTTCTTTCTCAAATTTAGGCAATTATGGTCCCATTCACAGAAGACTATGCTACTCCATTTTTAAACTTTATAAGATATTACTCACTGCTGCCTTTTCAAATATAGAACAAGTTATTAGATGATCTTTACTGTTAAAATATTAAAAAATTAAATCCTCTGATAACCTGAAAAAAAACAGGGCAGAAATGGTCACTGAAGGCCCTCTTACAAACTTCCCTTCTCTATGCATATAAATTTTGCCCATGCTGAACAAATCTCTATGTTTTACTTAAAGGTAGCGGGGGGAAACAGGGAGAAGAAAAGGGATCGGGAAACATATTGCCCTATGCTGAAAAGAAATGGGTGTAATAGAATTTGCCACCTAAACTGCAATCTTGAGCATCTCAGAAAAATGAATCAGACTGTACATACTTTTCACCCAATGCTACCTCACTGCACAGTTCAGGATGTTGCTATGTTTGCACAAGGCCAAATCAGAAGTACCAAAAACATAGTTCTTATTTATCTATGCCACAGAAACACAATGTACCAAGACTCAGCTTTTCACAAATGATCGTTTCAAAATATGCAAAAACTAGTAGTCTACAGGCATCCGCTACTCAGAAGTATGGACTATATATAGCATTCTCCACTGTTCAGTTTAAAAATAAAAGTAAAATTAGTTACTCTCACAAACATGAAAACGCTTCAAAAACTGCAATTATCTTTCAAAGAGTTATTGAAACCTTGTACTAGAGGCAATGTTAAATGGTGACAGCTATTGTTTTCAAAAAAAGAAATTTTTTTGGGGGGGGGGATTTTGTAGTAGATTTTTGACACACAAAGAGTCTTACTGCTACCTGAAAGTAAAGCATAGCTCGTACTCTAAAGTGCAAGGTATTTGGGGTATTTTTTAAAAACAATTTTTAGGAATTAATAATATAATAATACATAATAATGACTGAAAGTACAAGTCCCTACGGAGGGAGTCCATAGGAAGTTATTGTCCTTCCCTTTGAGAAGAGAAATTGCTCTAGACTTCTGTTAAAGAGGTATAGCACTGAAGCACATTTTTGTAGGTATTACATAAGTATGAAAGAAGGCTGTTTTCTAAATGGTGATGAGACACCTTTTTAAAGCACATGGAAGACATTTGTCTTTTTGAATTGTATCCAATGCAAAATGATGTCATGTAGTCATAAACAGAAGTGAGCATCAGCCATACTTCAGACATGAATACGTGTTGATCTGCAGCAACAGCTGTGCCTTGATGAAAAAGTTGATGAAAAAATGGCCAACATTTGCAAAGACAAAAAAAAGTTATCACTCCTGCAAGAATTGTTGGGGACCAGATGTTAAAAACCACTACAGTCTGTTTATTTCAGAAAGGAGTGCTGTAAAAAATGTTAATCAGGTGTTTTTATGTGGTTTAGGTTGCTCTACTTGACTGTTTTATAGACCGATGTTATTGGTATTAAGTCAGCATGTTACAGATCAATACAAAAGTAATAGCTATCAATACAGGACAAAATTATTAAGCAGGAGGGTTCCATGACGCATATAGAATGTCATATATATATACAGACACAACACCCAAGAAAATATAAAGAGAAAAATTGTCATCAGGAATGAATATGAAATTATCCTCCCACATATTGACAGTAAAGGTTCTTTGAAATGCACAGCAGAAGCTA
>VXAA01005462.1:75872-126106 GCA_013399115.1 Anseranas semipalmata
TGCACACTTAACATTTTGATCAAGCAAAAATATGCAAAGTTCAGTTTCACACCATGCAGCTGTACCAATATAACTCTAAAGCAACCCCAGTTAAATTAGTGACTTACACCTGCATAACAGCAGATCCAAGTCAGGGCAAGATTCAGGCCTCCCAAATTCCTGCTGGATTGGAGAGCAAAGCAAACTGCTTGGCATGCAAGGGAAGTCTTTTCTGTTATCATTTCTCTTAAGAAGAAACATGCTTTGGGGAACAAGCGACTGGACCAGTGGTTTGTAATGAGATTCTTTCGGAAAACAAGGAAGTGCCAATTTGCAACTCAGGCAAGAGATTATAAGCGTACAAAATGTGTGGTCAGAAAACATGGTGCTGGAAGCCTGTGCTCCACACGTTGCAGGGGACAGAGAGCCCCAGAGCAGGCAGCCTGTCCTGCTGGGCCACCAAGTTCCAGAAGCCAAGGAGCCCCCGCCTCTGAGACAGCGATGCTGTGGTTCCTGTGATTAACAGCAGAACATCAGCTCTTCAACACTTCAGTGCCATTTCAGTTCAACTCTGTCTTTATCCTACACCAAAAAGTACTAATACTGAAACAGCAGGAGTACCTGCATCTGAAATGCCAGAGCCTTTTAGTTAGCAGTAAACAGAAATCTGAACTAATGCTGTGTTAAAATGGAAAGCAAAACACAGCAAGCCTGTCTGCACCATCTATTCAAAACATCAGAGAGAGCAGAGAGTGAATGAACATATTTTTAGATGTTTTTCATTCGATGAGGTCAAAAAACTTCACAAATAAAGGGGTCTGACACCATTTTTGCTTTAGGATTGGTAACAGAATTTCACAAACAGAGACGTGTGGAGAGATGGGATCAAAAGCTGCTGTCTTTTACAGCGGGGTAAATCCCAGCATTGCTCTGGATATATGAACAATGTGGTAAGCGAGTGAGCAGACCCACACCACGCTCTGAGCGACTCACCCTCTACCATGCAGCAGGCGGTGGGGTTGCATGGACTAAAGTCAGTCCTGGGGAGCTGATGTAAGCACTGGCTCAAACGATACGCGAGCAGGCAGCAGAGTGCTAAAGGTATGGCAATGTCCTAACAGAAATCCCTTGTTGGGAACTTAAGGAAGTATGCAACACTATCTTGTGCTCGGACTTCAGAAAAACAGAGCAGTTTGTGACTGCCAAACCAGTGTTTTTACATCTTCCACCCCCAGATGTTTTTCCTTTTAACCTTGTGCTGATACTTTCAAAGATATTCAAAGCACATGATTTTACAGATGCTTCTGACTGAGCACAGACTAACAAACTTACTTTAACACAATGTAATATAGTTTACTGAAACCACAAGCAGATACTGACTTCTGCCATACATAAAACACTTTTCCTATAAAATTTTGCTAATGTTATATGTGAAATATTCATTTTCAGTAATACTCTTGTATTCTCTTCACATTTTGAAAGTGTCAAGAAGCTGCAGCTGTTAAATATTATTTAAAATGATTTTTCATTAGGTTTTCAGTGGCCTTCATTCCAGAGACAAAATTAGACTGTAATAAATAAGATAATAAATGAAGAGGCATTGGGTATTGAAAATAGTTTTTAATTTTCAGTCAGATCACACAGCTAGTAAGTCTGCATTCAGAACAGTGCATCTGAGCGTGTATGGGTGAGGGCCTGACATGGCTGTCAATATCTTCATCATATTGACCAGAAGTCTCCCCACCATTTTGTAATACTAAAAATGTCTAAGGCCAAAGCTATTTGCAGTAGTCCAAATTCCCATAATGTGTTAAGCACTTCTCTGGTTGGTAGAGTCCTGTTACTGGTTTTATCAGCACTAAGCTCTAGAGCAGCTCTATTTTGAATGGCTCCTGGGTAGAAATGGTTAATACACTACAGTTTTGATGGTCATGCAGTTGATGACCAATGGAACTGGTAAGAAGTTAGGTGACATCTCCAGTGACTCATCAGACACCACAATACAACCCAAGACAGTTCTGCTTGCTGTGTCAGGAAATAGCTGCATGGTAGTAACAGCACACCACTATTGGCTTTGCCCTTGAACTCAGATCTGTTTGGTAAGAGCCCTTTCCTTTTACAAGCAGATTTTTGCTATTAACGCTGCAAGAATAAAATGTTGGTGAATGAAGAGCAACAACGGAAAAAATCCCAGCTGAATTAAATTATTATTTGTAAGACATTCTGAGATATTGATCTGCCGGACTTATAAGTAATTCATGCAGTTCAGTGCTGAACAAAAGGTACAATTTTTAGAAAATGTGTTGTAGGGCATAACTTGTAGAATAATTAAAAACTTAAAATTACTTCTTTTGACTTAACACCTTCACTTTCACTTCAACAAAATAACGTTACATGACTCAATAGTATAATGACAAGAGGTTTATGGAGAAAACTTTGCATTAGGCCTATGAGAATTTCTGTTGTATAATCTGATCGATACTTTGCTTCTCCCTTTGACTTTCATATACTGCAGAACATTTAAAGTAAGTAGAAAAAAATGGAATAAAGACTGTGCCATTTAAATATTCAAATGTAGCATGGTTAGAAAATGTAGATTCAGTTATCGCTCTCATAAAATATAAGCTCTTTCTTCAAAAATGTGAGCATGACATAGCCTGCTAAAGGTCTTCCTTTTTATTCTACCAGCCATCTAAATTCTTATGTTGGATTTAAAGGTATTTGTACTGCCATAAATATGGGCAAGAGGGGAGGAGTGGTAAAAGAGGAAGATTGATAGGAAATGACCTTAATAAGCTTTACGGATTGTTTAATCTCAGAAAAAAAAATAAGTTAGAAGCTAAAGATCCATTAGAAATATGCCTAATTTGTGGTTTAACCCTGCATTTGACATTTAACTTGGTTTTACCGATTCCTTAATCCTTCTGGCCTTCAAACCAAAATATCTTTTAATTAAAAAGCTATAAATGTGCCCCTTTGGCCATCTCTTAAATCTGCAATCCTCTTAAATTTCCCCTTAAAAATCTAATCCCCTTAGTTCCTTAGAGACAAAGCCTGGCTCGGCGGTGCTGTGGCGCGGTGCCCGGCAGAGCCGAGCAGCCTGGCCAGGCTGCGGGCGGGCTCTGCACCAGGAGGGCAGGAGCCTTCTGCTCCTCACCTCGCCCAGCCGGGACAGCGGGTCAGGAGCAGCAGAAAGCAATACACCGAGGTCCTTGTCCCACTGACCACTCATCAAGTGGAATGCCACTGCTTGCTGCTCAGCACACAGAGGGGCACTGCTGAAAGTGGTGGCAGGTCTCCCCTCATACAGCTGGCTCAGGGATCTCACCTGAGATGTTTCCAGAAGCCTGAGGGAGCTAGACTACTGCTCTCTGTCCAGCTCAAAAAGTGTTCTGCCTCTCTGCCACCCAGCTGGCACCCTGGTGTGGTTATTAAACATCAGCATGCAACTCAGGCAAGGAAGTAGGATACATTGCTAAATTTTGGGTGTATAAAACAATGAATCCTTTCTCGCCAGCATCATCTTTTTAGTAACAATTATACCAGCCAGACCCTTTATATAGACCAACTGACAAATCTTGAATAGCTGATTCTTTGGATTTTTAATTTCCACCACCCACTTTTAGTATCAATAGGAAATAAAACCCACCACATTTATTCCAAAGTGTAGCTCGAAAAAACTGAGACAAAAAGAAATATCTAGGAGATATGTAAGAGAGAACTGGATTTTCCTAAGAAGATATTTTTTTCTGTCTTTGAAGAAAACACATTTGTACTTAACAGGAAAAAAAATACGCTGTGCCAAATTATTGTTCTGTCACAAAATTAAAAATCAAGATTAGAAGCCAACCATATTTCTCAAACATGACATGTTCTCTGCACCATATGCTCTGAAGAGAGATTCATTTAATTGTTTGGAACAAATCCATATAGTTGTCAAATTCCAGGACTCCACCCAAAGTCATGTAATAGGTTTCTTCAAGGTGCATGGCATCACATTCTGCAGTTTTCCAGATTTGAATTACATTGCTCAACATAAAAGACACTGACAGCATCTCAACCTGATAATAAATACCTAACCTCAGAAGGCACTGAGAGCCAGATCAGTGCTTCTATGCTAAACACGACACTGCAGGATAAGGTCCTTAAATCACCCACATTAAATATATAGAGAATTAGATACCTAAGAGGGTTGCTTAAAATAGCCAGCCTGCTGGGACACCAAAACCAGCCAGACTAAGGGAAATTGTGATTCAAAAGGCAATAACTAAATTACCTGTTACAGAACCCAAATCATCTCCTTGGGAGGCCATTACCCACATCTGAGCAGGTTGCCCAATACCCAAAACTGGACAACCAAAGTCTGAACGAACCACCAACTAAATGTAGCAAAAATGTCTTTGCACTCCTAGAAGGATCCTAGGCCGATGTACTTGCTCCCAAAATCATTTATGTTTAGGACAGACAAGCATGCATCTAAACACTGTCCAACACAGCCTGAAAGGGACTTGAGCTTTTAAATATAGGCACACCAAGACTAACATGTTAACTGGACAAATTATAAGACAGTGGAATCTGTAGAAATGCCACTCACCTTTTACATGATAATCTAGGGTTTATTGTCATGTTTGCAGGTGGTTCTTAATGAGAACTTTGAGCTGGATGTTATGCAAACACACACATTAGTAGGGTCTCAGCAGAGAATGAAAGTGCCCTTGTGCAGACCTTTGGAGGGAAGGGGGCTGCAAGACATGGAAAGAACTAGCAGACAGAAAGTAAACCCCACTGGGAGCACCTGAATTATTTCCTTGCATGTGTTTTTTTGTTATGCTTAAAAGCCATTTCCTTTGAAAAGGAGGGAAGTGGAGAATAATCTGATTATGACAGTGTATGTTTTTCTGGGCCAATCAATCACACTTTAGAGTCTGCTTCTAGTACTGAGGTACAGAAGTTATTTTTACGAATACAGTTCTTTGCTCTGTCTACAGTATTCTGCGAAGTGAAAGAACTTGTTTTAAGAATCACCTATGAAGTATGATAAGAACTTCAGAATCCATCTTATAAAAGAAGAGGTAACCGTTACTGTATGGAAGAGCTGAACTAACAGAAACCACCACTACCAAGTATTTAGCCAGAGACACCAGCAGACTGAGGAACAGAGAGGCTCGTTGAGTCGGCAAAGGAGTGAAAGACAAAGCAACCCGGATCACAAAATCAAGCACCTTAAATTGGCCTTTGTTACTCAGCAGGGGAGCTTGCAAAAACCTCATGTTTTGCTATGACTGAGCCTTACTACACCACAGGAGAAGCACCAGCTGTCCTAGCATTTACCTCAATTAACAAAAATTCTGTACATTAGCTTTGTTTCAGGAATTAAGTATGTCATCTTTTTCTATACAGTTTATAGTCTTTTTGTGTATAGTTTATAGTCTTTTCCCCTGTAATAAAATATGATTAGCCAAATTCATGTTTGTGGGGCTGCATCTACGTTAATAAGTAGCATGGCAGAACTGGAGGGTGAAGTAGTTGATGCTGAGGACCCAATGTGATACCCATATGCTTCAGGGAATTTACTTTGGACAAGCTGCAGTCTGGTTCTGTGGGCTTGGCATTCATTAAATGTTGGGGCAGACATGTGCATGCCGGGAGCACAGCTTTGAGTTCACTTTCATTCAAAAAGAAAATGAACCAAATGCTCCAAGCTCATTCTTCAAAGCAAACCACAATGCAGTAAGAGGAGGGGAAATTCACTTCCAAACTTCATGCCTTTTTTGAGGTAAAATGCTAATGCAGACTCATCCTGAGCACTACAAAGTTTAATGCTATTCTTCCCAGTGTTTCTAGGTGAGGAGGTCCCACCAGAATTTTACTAACATTCCTTTTAAATTTGAAACCATTATTCTTGCCACCCATCAAGACCTAGCAGAAGAATAACACATCAAAATAATGTCTTTCATATAATGTTAGCAGAAAATATTTGTGAGGGGTGGAAAAGGACCTGTGTGTATTGCAGCCAGGCTGCTCACTGAATAACAAACAGCATCTGGCTCAAACAAGAACTTTCCCACTCTCTTTAAAGGGCTGACTACCATTTTTTCTCTCTTTCCAAAATAAAGTAGAAATAATTCTAAAGTACAAAATAAATAAAAACTGTTCTTTTTCAGTAGCAAGTGTTTTTACAGGAAGTGAAACAAATACGGGTTCAAGCTCTCTGTCTAAATGGACTCGAAGCCACCTGAAGCCCACTCCTAGCCCGTTCTTCCCGAGTTAAGAGGATGCTTGAGCGTCCCAGCTCCTACGCCCTAGGCCCTCACCCTTCCTCACGTGATCAGTATTTGATGCGATCTTTCCTAGCTACCCTATGACTCCACTGCAGCAGGAAGGGCAAATACCTATACAGTGCTGCGGGTCATTCCCAGCTGTAGTCTGGGAGCCCCCTCTGGGGCAGGAGAGTGCCAGTCCTTGGGAAGTACCCTGTGGTGTCAGGCTAAAACCACAGACTGCAATGGTTGACCTCAGTGCTGCCACCTGACAGCTGTGCTCGCACCTCACCTTGAAAATTACCAGACCTGGAAACGCTGTTAATCCTATAAGGAGACCTTGGAAAGGAACAGCGGAACAGAACAAGCAGCACAGCTTTGGGTGTCCACATCCTCTCTATGAGTGTTCTGTTTCCTTTATTCCTTTGGACCATTTATTCATGCCTAAATTCTACGTAAATTGTATTTTAGGAGGCTTTGTACCGTTTCAGATTTGGCCCAGAAGTCACTGCCTGGGAGAAGAACCTACGCCTGAGAGGCACCGCTCCCCTGGAGTGCAGACAGGAGTGGGGAGTCGCTACATGCCGCTGACTACCATACTGACCTCACTTTCCAGGCCCCAGCCCAAAGACATGCGTTCTGCTTAGGAAGGTTTGAATCCTTCACTCTCCACCGAGCGTCTATCAGTCTTTAAATCTCATGCTGAAGGTACCTTAGACTTCTTCATTCATACCATGACAATGCTGTGCCAACCCTCCCTGGTCCAGGACTGATGATGAGTAGCAACCTCAAAGGAATTTTAAGTTAATTTACACTTCTTTCTGTCATGGACAAAAGGGGGATTTTCTACATACAAAGAGCTAACAATTTTTGTTAGTCCAATAATGTTTAAGCAGCCTAATAGTTCAATTAATAAAAAACAATGCATTAACAATATAGTTAAATTTTCTACACAAAACTCCTCCCTTTCATCTACCCCTTGCGTCTGGAGATATGGTCAGCCTTCCTCCTAGTGATCTACTAACAACAAAAATCACATTTAATTGGCACCAGCAAATAGACATCTACAAACCTGTGAGAAGTTTCCTTTTTATAAAGTTGCTTTCCTAAGTTCTGTGTTGATTCAGACCAGCACTTGGTGAACAGCCTTTTTTAATTATGTGAAGACTTAACTATATGCCACATTTTTGTTCCGGGTTAGTGTATTACAACTCACTTTCACAGGTCAAAATTAATATTGCAGTTTGTCTACCTGAACATTAACTGAGAAAAAAAAAAAAAAAAAAAAAAGTTGCATCAGACTGCAACTTCTTTTCGCAGCTATATGTGCTGGAAATCTTAGCACAAAATTCAGCATTTCCAGCAGGGAGGGTGCAGGTGGGCACCTGCTGGTGCAGGAATGATGCTAGGATGGGGCAGGATTTCCCCAACAGCTATAGTTACACTCACCTAGTAATAAACATGACGTACCAAAAACCTGTGGGCTACCTTTGCAGACTATTCTAGCTTTCTCTTTAATTGCTAACAAGAAAACCTCACTAGAGGTGGCCAGGTTTCTGTAGTTCCTTAAGGGATTCTCTGGATAGTACAGATGCATGACCACTAATACCTGCAAACAAATGTGCACCAATCATCCTTTTGTCGCATTACCTAAGACAACAACATTATTTAGGTGCAAGGATAGTGTTTAATGAAAAGGATAGCTGTGGAAAAAGCCTAATATCAATCCTTAGTGCTCATGTGCTCTTTATCAAAGAATATTACATATTAAGTTTTGTTCTGAGTTTGACTGATTTGAGATATACCGATTTCACTTTTAGACTTCTCTTTATGTATTCATGCACATTGTTGTTCTTTTGAAATTTAACAATGTATGTACTATGCTAATTTACTTTACATTAGGTTTAATTTGATAGCACTAGGTGCTAATGAAAAATTCTCAAAAGAAACCCATGAGTCTTTATAAATACGTTTCTGCACATCAGCATACTGATATTTTTGCTGAAAGAAAAATCACAGAATTTAACTGTGTACTTTCTATAATTTCTGGATGATTCTACCCCTTTGATCAAACTTCTATTTGTGTTGTAAATAGTTTACAGATAAACACCTCAGAGGATACTTTTTCTATGCCCAGATGGAAACGACCTTCTCTGAATTACAGACCAATACCTTTCCACTTTTCTTTGCTCATTGTATAGAACCTTTTAAAAGCATTATAAATCTTTAAAAGCTAATGGCTCCCATCTAGCTTTTTATCTTCAACATAGCTCTAAAAAAGGAAGTAAAATGATATTTTCTACTGATTGTCAGTTGAACTGCATTCATCTCTCTTTGTATCTGCTTATGTAGTTCTTCCAATAATTGCAACATCCAGCTTCCACTACACTCAACATTTCTAGACATAATACATACATATTTGTATTTATCTTAAAAGGCTATGATTTGGAATGCTCCTGAGATTACCATAAGTAACTTATTCACTGTAAAATGCCATAATATTACCTAGTATACATCAAACTAAAATCTACATGGATCCATAAAGAAAGTTATATTTGAAGCAACTGTAGGTCATTGCATTACATCTGAGTAAGAGATACCCTCCTTATAACTGTAGAAAAAGGGCATGATGAGGACTGAGACAGAGGCATGGATCCATCTTGTTACTGAGAAACTTTTCATTAAACAACACAAAAATATATGCTTATTATTATAAAACACTGTTCCACTGTTTTTAACTTCTTCCTAATAATTTGCACTATCTAAATCACAGATTCATGTTGAGATAAATTATATGGTTTTAAAGAAGGGACTACATTCTGTTGTACATCTGCACAAGGCCTTTTTCAAAAGGCTTCTGAAGAGTAACTTGTTATAGATCTAGTGATACTGTTGAATACACAAATATATAAACTATTAGAGTATAAGTACTTCTGTATATACACGTAAAACCTAGAAATGAAATTGTATGTATATAAACACACTGGTCATTCATATTTGTATCTACATTTATATGTGTTCAATAGCATAATTAGCCCTAACCATTACCTTCCACGGTATTAAATCACAATCTTTTATGTTCCAGCAATATAGGATCCTGTTCCCTATTCGAACTGGCTTTTTTTCCCTGCCCCCTCAAATGGACATTTCCTGAAGAAATTCTGCATCTATAAGCACCAAACTCCTATGACATCACAAAGGATGAATATGACCAAAGACATCATTTGGCCCATTTTGTTAATTCACTTACAATGACAACACCAAGACAGAAAAGGAAGTTGGAAGCGAGATGTGTCTCTTCAGCTGCCTATCTGCACGAACATATTTCTCTTAAACATCACTAGTACTTTGACCACATGTATGGATTTCTGTTTAAACTCAAACTTGAAGAAAGACAAAAACAATTTTGGCAGATTTAGTACCTTGCCTCTGAGAGAAGACAGTTACTGTAAATCACTGGCTAGGGGACTGAAGCCTTAATCTTGCTCTGACTTGGATAAAATTATCTATAATCTGTATTTTTAAAAGTATATCTGACCAATCTGAATGAACTTGTCAGTGTATTATCTGGGGATAAAAGCCGTAAATTACCATGACCTCCAGAAACAGCAGTGGTTTTGGATGTTGCACAATCTGAACTCACTCTTCCCTCACTGTCCTAGAAATCCTCTCATTGAATCATTATTGCTAGGTCAAAATACATTAAAATTCTAAAATATTTATCACATAACATTATATGTCACAAATGCTGATTCAAAGGGAACTGAAATAGGACAGAGGTCTTAAGATGTAGCTCTCTTCATAGCGGTTCCTGCTAGGAGGCTCTCAAACACAACTGAAGTCTTCCATTTTAGGATGTTTGGGGTGGAAAATGCAGCATCGAATGCATACAAAGCGGTTAGCACTCTGTGACTACTACCAAAACCTGATAAAAAAAAATATAAGAAATAGAACTGACAATGTTGTGCAAGAAGAATTGCGATTCTCTTTGGCTATGGATGTCCACAAGAGGTATGTTCATAGAAGCATGTCATGGCAGGCTGTGGCCTCTTCAACATTAAATTCTTTTTATGTTCTGGGCCCCAGGAAATGTATATGCTGCTTTTGTGGTAGTTTGGACAACTGAAATGATTCAAGGATTAGAGGATATGACAGAGGAAGAGCAAGCAGGGAACTTAATTTATACAGCTTAGAGAAAAAGAGATTAAGGGGATATAAAACTGTATAAATATCTTCAAGGATTCAAGGAAATAATATTGAGGCAGTAAAGGGATTTTGTATTGTACCTAAAAAAGGTTAGAAAAAATTAGTATCCTAAAACTATAAATGGAAAGTTTTCGTTAGACAGCAGAAAAAAATTGACTAAAGTGATTAATAAATGCAGTATTCAACCAGAGAAAACAAGTGAGGTGGCTGCACCACAAGCATAAGAAAACAAAATAATGTAAAGATTGTTTGTAACTGTACAATAAAAAGGCCTGCAAAGAGCAGAGATCTGATATTTATACCCAGTTTTCATTCTATTAAAATGTTTAAGAGCAGGACCTTCAAAGCCTAAGAAAGTTTTCCCAGCTTACTGTAGGATTGTTTTGCTTTATATGAAATATGAAGAAGCCCAGAACTGCCAACTGCTGCAGTTTTAAACATGTTTTGCAATATCTAGAGTTTCTTCTTAAAGTTTATTTTTATTTTGGGGGGGGGGTAAGGATTTTTTTATTTTATTTTATTTTTTTTAAGACCTGACAGCCTCCTTTTCCATTACACCTTTCTTAACAAAAGGAGAAAAATACTGTCGAAGGACTTTGGAAGGACTTACGGAACTGGGAACTGAAATAAAATGAAATAAAATAAAAACCAACAACAACATTAACAACAACAATAAAACATTTCTTGATCAAAATCCACCTACTGTATGATTGCAGAACACATTAGAGTTAGCAATATTGGAAAAGCAAAGTGAATGCACCTAAATTCAGATATATTTCAATGAAAATCCCTGGAAACGGTAAGTGGGGATGAAAACAATAGAGTTCAAAAGGACTTAAGTCAGCCACAAAGGAAATAAGATGGATGTCTTGACTTTTTTTTTTATCCCCTACCCCATCATCTCCCTATTAACTTCTGAAACTATGTGATAATTCCAACTAAATTTGATGAAGAGGTAGTTCTAGAGGAACTAAATTTCAATCAGTTTAGCAGTAATCAGCAGCCAAGTAGAGAAGAGAGACTCAAAGAAGTGCCCTCACTGTGCAAAAAGCAGCAAAATAAATGCACCATTATCTGCTCCGCTCAGCACGCCAGGCAGCTGATCAGCAGGACGGAGGTGGCTGGTTATCCTCGCATTGCTCAGAGCTGGACGCAGCATGAGCTGCCAGGTAACAGCCGGGGGATTTGAGAGGCAGCTGAGGGAACCGGCTTCTGTGGATGACGCTCTAGAGGAATGGGGCAGGAAGCCTGAGGACAGAAAGGACTTAAAACATGTTAGGAACAAGGCCAGAAAAGTTTCATTGGCCATAGAACGATCTTTTTTTTTTTTTTTTTTTTTTTTTTTTTCCTACAGACTGGGTCATATATGAAACAACAGTTATTCTCATTTGTTTCTGTTAGGTACTGCACCTCTTAAGAAAATCCTCTGGAGCCTATGTTCTTTAATCTAAAACCTTCTAACACACCTTAAAAAATTAAGTGCCTGTATTATATTGATCTTTCTGTTTAATTCCATGTTTTGAATAATACATCACAGAAGTGGCAATGCTTTTATGATATGTTAGCGTCATACATCATAACTAGCACTACTGCTCTAGTGATGTATTATCCACACAGTGGCACTAACCAGAAAGATAAATGCTGGTATATGGACATCTACGTACATCTCTTGAGAAATAGGGATAAAGACAGATTAATTTATACACACTCTAAAATCCAGAAATAAATAAAAAGTCTATCTGGTACAGATTGTGTATTACCTTTGGCAGGATGTATATACATCTTTACAAAAGAAGAAGCGAGAAAGCCATATATTTGTTTTCAAGTCAAATATTCTGCAGATAAATCCTGATTCTCTGACTGAAAGGAGCTCAGAGAGGAAGGTACATTGAACACCTTTCCCTCACTGACAGGAGAACCTGAATCAAGGATGGATTGTTCCACACAGGTTTCAGAGCCTCAGCCTTTTTTCAAGAATCAATCCCTTATCCTTAAAAGTGTTTTCAGGGTCACGCTACCCACGAAAGAAGCCCCTTTCTGCTAGCTAGCTTACACACTGTACTGGTGTTATAGTTAGTCTTTGTAATGTACGTTATGCTGTTGTATCTTTGATTTTTTACTTCTCTAGCAGGAAGAGTGGAATTATGTTATTCTCATTCATGTTAAAAAAAAAAAACAGAGGCCTTTATTTGGCCATAAACATACTATGTCTCAGAAGGTGCCTCTACAGAGAACAGAAGCTCAGGTTTCTGAGCAGCGATGGCAGCTCACAGAACCGCTAGCCCTCTCTCCACAAAGCCACTCGCTCCCGCTCCAGAGCAGCTCCCTTTGCTGTGCCGATGCGCGTCTCTGTCCATCATGCAAAACCACTGCCTGAGAGTCGTTTTAGACTAGTCCTGTCATTTCATCAAATCCTTGTAATTTTGAAAACAAACACAAACAAAAGAACAGGATTTAGGAACAGAAAGATTCTCTCTACAACTACTTGAAAGGAGGTTGTAGCAAGGTGGGTGTCGGTCTTTTCTCTCAGGTGACAAATGATAGGACATAAGGAAATGGCTTCAAGTTGCACCAGGGGAGGTTTAGATTAGATGTCTGGAAGAATTTCATGGGAAGGGTGCTCAGGCATTGAACAGGCTGCCAGGGAAGTGTTGCCATCCCTGGAGGTATTTAAGAGATGTGTGGATGTGGCACTTAGGGACATGGTTAAGTGGTGGACTTGCTAGTGCTGGGTGATGGTTGGACTTGATGATCTTATGGGTCTTTTCCAACCTAAATGATTTGGATTCTGCAATTCTTTACAACATTTGAGACATAATTGTCAGCTAAAATAACTGCAATATGTTTCCCCTTCCTACCTGTATAAGTAAAGTTGAAGAGCAAAGCACATGGTGCACTAGATAATACTTAATTAGCTCATAAACCACAATAGTTATTCCAGATTTTGTGGTCTATGAATGAATCATATTAATTAGGACAGGATGAATCAGCTTTGTATGAATGGACTTGAAACTGTGCCTCTCCTCCGAGCAGAACCAAACTCAAAGATTTTCTCAAGCTTAAAATGCTTTGTTTGCCTTTATTAATTAATCAATCAGGACTAGAGATGAAAATACCTCAAGAAAGATTTAAATTTTTCTAGATTATACAAAATTTAGTGTTGTGGTTTAACCCAGCAGGCAGCTCTGCACCACACAGCTGCTCGCTCGATCTCCCCAGGTGGGATGAGGGAGAGAATCAGAAAGGTAAAAGTGCGAGAACTCATGGGTCGAGATAAGGACAGTTTACTAGGGGAAGCAAAAGCCACACGCACGAATTCATCCGCTGCTTCTCATTGGCAGGCAGGTGTTCTGCGGCTTCCAGGAAAGCAGGACTCGTCATGCGTAATGGTTTCTTGGGAAGACAAACGCCATCACTCCGAACATCCCCACCCCTTCCTCCTCCTTTGCCCCAGCTGTTATGGCTGAGCATGATGCCATATGGCATGGGACATCCCTTTGGCCAGCCTGGGCCACCTGTCCTGGCTGTGTCCCCTCCCAGCTCCTGGTGCACCCCCAGCCTCCTCGCTGGCCGGGCAGCACAGGAAGTAGAAAAGTCCTTGGCTCTGTGCAAGCACTGCTCTGCAACAACTAAAACATCCGTGTGTTATCACCTCTATTTTCATCAAAAATCCAAAACACAGCATCATACGAGCGTAAGACTCTACAAAGAAAATTAACTCTATCCCTGCCAAAACCATGACACTTAGTCACTACCAGAAGTAGCGGCTGCAGGACAAGAACATCAGTTCTTGTGAGATTTCTAGCCTGATTTTCTGCATTTGTGCCTGAATATAATATTATTCTCTTGGATTCTAGCTCGTCACCTTACTGTGAAATCACCAAAAATAGTTAGGAAATGCAAAAGAGAACTAGCTATATGGGGAAAGAAAAAATAAAAAAATTGCATGAACGTGAAGATATCCTTCAGCAAAATTCTGCCTACTGAAATATCACCCTGTTGGAGTAAAATTAGTGGTAACAATCGATTTCTCAATCGCTACAGTGCAGTATGTAATACTAACAAGTTGGCCTGTCAAGTCTCTTAGCAACGTTAAATCAGTCAGTCAGATGGTATGAATGATAAGATGAGGCATATGATAATGGAATTTTCCAGATTTGTTACACTTAACCGGGTTTTATCTTGCTTTGTAGAACAACCTTCCTTCTTGTGTGATTAAAACAACGCATCCCCTCACTATCTCAGAATCTGGAAAAGACTCCTTAACTGCTTTCTTGCCTGGCAAGTGGGGAGGGAAGATGTGGTGGACAGAATACTGTAGATCAATTAAACAAGTGAGAACAGCAGTCTTTGTTGGCTGGACTCCTCTGCTGAAGATTTAATAGTGTATGTACTGGCAAATTTGCCAGGTGCTTTTTATAAAACAATCAGCATGCACAAGTTGTAAGACCATATTCTCATGCTTAATTACAGCAACTGTAGCATCAGCACAGGTTAAACACAGTGGCTTTCAATTTCCAGTATTAATCAGAAGAAAACAATGAAATTCAGTCCAGTAGGCTTTCAATTCCCTGTCCTCGTATTGTGGTTTCATCATTCTCTTCCCTGAAAAGCCTTTATTCAGCTTCTGCCTTTTATATCAAGCCCTGTGAATCATTTGAAATAAAATACAAGCCTGATAATTTGTTATAAAGCTGAGACTGCATGTACATCATCAGTTCTGTTGCAAAATTATTTTGTAGAAATGGCTGCTGATGTTGGTTAGTTTTGTATTTGTTATTTTTTCCTTCTCTTTATGCTTTTGTGTATCTGTCCCCAGAAGATCATAAAATTATTTTAATTAGGGATGTCAACTTCTGCCTGGGAAGCTGAGGGGGTAATTACATCATTTATATGCAAAATGGGTAATTTTCTCCCTGCTCTTCACCATTCTCTTCTTTCCATTTATTTCCCCGTATCTCCACTCTTCAGAGTTGAGCTATTTAATTTTATTTTGGTCCATCTGGAATATCTCCGCCACTCTTCCATTCTGTCTCAGCCACAAAAGTAGGAGTTACCTTTACTCTAAATCTTCACAGCTCTTTTATCTAATGTACTCCTGACTCTATTTAACATCCATAGGGAGTTTAAGGTCCGCCATGACACACAGAAGTGGCTTCTGACCTCTTGTACCAATCATCAGTAACATTTTACTTAGTCTTATTAAAAAAGGAAAATTGCAGAGAAACTGGATATAAAGATGAAAGCTCTAAAAAGAAAAAAAAAAAGAAAAGCTTGTGGAAAGGAAATGCCATTTAGAAAGAATAGATATAATAAATTCCAAAATGTCCTTAATGAAAAAAATAAAATAAAAACACAAATGGTTGAGGATTGCACAGCTACTAAAATCACAGTTGACTGGAAAAGCACCATAACAAAAACTGAAGGGAATCAAACTCAAATCAACTGCTCATTACAAAGAGGCAGCACAAAGCCAAACAGCATATAGCCACCGAATGAAGCTAAGACCTCAAGAAGATTTCCTAGATCTGAGTGGTTTCTAAACCATAAGTAAAATATATTTAACAGGTACTCTAAGTAAAAGAATGTGTAGAACTAGAGGCCCCAGCTTTGTGAGCAGTACATGAGGAAAGTTCAAATAACATTTGCCTCTGTGCTTGAAATGGATGTCAGCCAGAAATGTCAGAGGAAGACTTTTTTTTTTTGACACTATGTCGTTCTGAAGCTCTTAATGTCCTTTTATTTTTTCAGCTGATTTATGCAGAGATGGTAAACTTTGAAACTTCTCACTAACAGATACAATAATGTAGATTAAAAAGGCACATATGAAAATGTGCCATTTGAATGGAAAACATGAAGAAATGTGAAATCACTGAATTTCTTGCATTGAAGAGCAAGTGTTTAAATTTGGTGGCAATTTGTTCCTAGCAAGAAACTAAAGACTCACTTGCATCTAGGACAAACTACCTAGACTACTAATATCTGAATGAAAACTGACTTTACTGTAGTATCATCCAATCCAAACTGACAGCGCTTTCATACTGTTAATCTTACAAAGAGTATTGAGATGATAAGGAAAGATGCCTGAGTCATTAAGAAATGCAGACAACTTTTGGCACGTAAGAGTAAAAATAAAGAAAAAAAAAGTAAGAAATGCGAAACCCAAATTTCATTGAACTATTTCTTTGCAAGAGTTTGCAAAGGTCAGCATAATAAAACATGGACAAAAAGGGTAACCATTAATTCAGAGGACTTTTTCATAGAAACAAGGGATGTAGTTATAACAGAGAATGATTTAGCTATTAGTCTGGAAGTAAATGTGTATTTAAATCTCCCAGTTAGTTGGACCCTGGAGCATAAGCCAAAGTAGTGGCAGAAACAAGGGCAAACCACAAAAGTAGACAGCAACTGGGAAATTCAGAACTTGATATGTATATACGACAACTGTATTGATTCCTCATCTACAGGAGAACTTCCTGTCTTCTCCATCAATGATCAGGAAACCAGCACACCATAACATAAAAAGAAGAAAACTACACTACTATTTAGGTAAACTGAAAGTGCTAATTCATTTTCAGAGAAGTTTAAATAAAATTTTAGCTAAACAAATAACACAGAATACTGATGAAAAAAAAAGTACTCTTGGGTGAAAAATATAGTCCTTATGCTTGGTTTCATAATTCTACCCTTAAGAAAAAAGCAGAGGATCAGAACAGAGATGGGAATACTGGAGAACATCTTTTCATGCATAAGAAATTTCATAACAGATTTTCTCAACTATCTATCCCCGTTTGTGCCTCCTGCAGAACTGCCCAGATGCTAATGCAGAAACTGGACACGCTCCCTACTTTAGATGTCACAAGGGGAGTGGAACAACTAGCACTGGTCTTTTAATAAATAAATACATGCATAAATAAATAAAATAATTTGTTACTTCTCTCTTGCGTGCCTATCTTGGGCATCTGGGAGAGACAGAAGATAGCAGATACTTTTCAATGTTTCTTTTGTATTACTGAGGCCCTAATTACATTACTGCACATTCAGACACACTTGAAGTAAATTTTCCTCAGACTACATCTTCGGTTATTCCTGATATCCAAGTTTTTCCTCTGCGTACATTTCAGCAGAATATCACAGAACTGTTCAAGTGGTAGATTTAGACCCAGATATAAACTGTACTTGCGAGTGATTTTTACTTTGACCTTTCCGATGCTGATGAAAGAATTTATATCATACAGTTTTTCAATTCTCTTGAAGTAATCATTATTATAAGCAAGAGGTGAAGGAGATGTAATCAGCTGTCTATTGAGCAGACAGTACAATTACTCAGCAGACTTTAGTGAAAAAGAAAAAAAAAGAATGTAAGAACTACATAAAAGGTATTTTGAAAAATGATAGAAGAGCTTGAATGGAAGTTTTAACAAGTCCAGGAAAGAGCCAGACTGCAGGTCTAAACCTCTTTTTAAAAAGTAAATTGTTTTAAATTTTCATTCTTAAAAGCAAAACCATGCAGGGAAGACGCTAATACAGTCAAGTACAGTAGTGATCTGAAATCATCATAAATATGCCTACCTCAGACAAGCAAAGCATAGAAAACTCTTTCAAATGGTGAAATACGTAAAGAAATAAGAACCTGAGGCAGCAATTCAAGCCAAAACTCTTAAAGAGGAACTGAGATATCCCCGTAATTAAAGGTTCTCGCTATTCATTATCCATGAAAACATTACTCCTTGCCTGTGGAGGCCCTGCACCCACATGTACTCAATTCACCCTCCAATAGTGGGGCAGGTGTCCCAAAAACTCTTGGCCTTCTTGCAAGCTAATAAAAATGTTACCTTTGTTAACCCACTGATCACAAGGTTCTCATTTGTTAATTAGCGTGGTAACATTACCTCAGGAAAATAATGCAAACCACCTTTGAGATACCCTGCTGGGAAGCTTCTGGGGCTGGTTGGCTTGCCATGCCTGACAGGCCCATAACTGCTACACAAGGCCAAGCAGTTCGAACACAGAAAATAGATGCAACAGTCCTTTACCAGGCTGCTCTGTTCCTGAAGGATTTCTGACTACTTCTATTACCTATGCTGTGACCATCTTGAGGGTAAATGAAGGAGATTCCTCTCTAGAGACCTCTCTCAGTTTTATGCTCTCATTACTTATGATGACAATTAATAATAATTTCATTAAATTGCTCTCCACTGAAATTACAGCATGACATTGTTGTTGTTGTGTGGGATTCAAGTTTATTTAAATGTCCTGCTTACGCACTCCAGACAGCTGCTCTTACAGAGTTATGACTAAGATTTGCACTCTTTACAATGCATTGACTAAGGGACCGGAGAATTTTTGTTGAATTGCATTGTTTTAAATGAAACATAGTATCACTACCTGCAAAGCTCTCAGGGTTTTCTGACACTGGCTGTTCTGGGCATCTGATGCCAAGCCTTCCTGAAGAGAGGATCTAAGAGAATTGGGAATTCTCAAAAGGTGGTATCAGACCAAGCAGCTTTCTCTATTTCTGCTCTTACTAGTCAACCTTCACCCAGAAATATGCTGTAGTGCAGTGTGCCAGTACTTTACGGATTGTCCTGGCAAGAAAATAACCAGCTACCCAATTTTCCTTACCAAGAGGAGAAGCTCACAGGAAGGCAGTTCTAAAATTTTCAGGTTTAGTTGCGCACTATTGGCATGAAGAAGCATTCCTGTGGTTTGCCATTCCTTTGTTTTGAGGTCAGCACTGGCTTTGACAATCACAAGGGACTATTCTGTTGCTCTGGCTTCAGAAACCATTCTCCTCTACTGAAGCTGTTATGTTGCACCCACTACCATGCTATCTGAGGCCGATTGAACCAGCTGGAGTATTAACAAGTCCAATGCTGCAAACACAATCAGTCATTATGCAAACGAAGGCTGTAATTCAACAAAACACTCAAGTACGCATATAGGTGCAGAAAATTCTGACACATTTTGCGATATTCTGAAAATCTGGTCCATTATATGAAATAAAAACCTTTCAATTCATTTGTGCCTGTTCAAAAAAATCAGTGCAATCTCATTGATATATGTGCTACGTATGTCACAGAAAAATCAAAAAAATGCAAAAATGAAGTAATACCAATATCCATTCAAGCTGAAATTATAACTTGTTTTCTTAATTTCATATCCTTAACTGCTGATCAAACAGAATTGTCTTTTTCAGAAAGAAAATTTTGTTATACTTGTTATAGAGAAACTAAAATAGAACAAATCCAAGAATATAATTCTTTTGTCAGGTTCATGTCATTTGTCTTTAGCATTTCCTAGACTTTAGAATCAGAGATAATATGTCTAATATTTCCATCACCCTTACCCTAAGTAATAAAAAACTGCTCTGCTACTCAGCTCAGATTCTAATTATCCCATCTCCAAGGTTAATTTCAATGTGGAGCTCTAAATAGATTAATACACTGTGTTCAAATAAAGAAAACATTTACAGAAAAATCACCATATGGACACTATTTAGACAGATGATCTAATTATCATAATGCCCAATGAACTGATGCATTTAAGGTTTTAGAGCAGGATGCTTCTTTCTGGACTTTGCCCTCCCATCTTGTTCTATAGTAGAGGTGATGTTGTTCTCTGAAACCCTGTGACCAATACGTTCTCACTCTACATGATAAAATTTGTCAGTTGTAATATGTAAGAGGTGTTCTTTAACTACAAATAAGCTGAAGTCCCAAGGAAAGTTGCCTTAAATAATGGGAAAAAATAAGATGGCTAATGACGACTGAAGAGATAATTCTGTAAAAGAAGCTGTTTTAAGAGAACAAGGAGAATGATTATAATATTACAAGTGACAGCCAGGTGTATGTCAGTATGCCTGTTTTAGAACTAATCATTTTAAGGTCTGGGCCTAAATTGTGTCTGTATTTCTTCTGTGGCTTTCTTTGCCCTTCTTCGTATTCTCATAGAATTTACTTGAGGCTTACTCTTCTTACACAGACAACACAAAATATATGATAGCTAGCTAGTTATTTTTAGTCAGGCTAAATTATACAGGTCTCTGGGAAACATAACTGCTATTTCTACAATTCAAAAGCTGTTTTTATCACCACAATGCACTAAATCATAAGAAAACCTCCTAGTTCACCTAATCGTATAACCCTAATGTACAGAGAATTAATACGTAAACATCCACAATGCCCTTTTCCTTACAGTACTTGTTCACTATACCCCACAGTATTTGTGCACAACCAGCTTAACTATTATTATTAAAGTGTTAGTGACATATCATGGCTAAAACAGATCTAAGAATCAATTTGAAAAATAATAAAGCGGTGAGTCCCCATTTTAAAGGAGACAGAGACTACTTATTCAACAACATATGTATACAGATTAGCAGGATAGAGCCTAGAGCTTTATTGAAGGTTGTTCTTAAACATTACTGGGTTAAAGCCTTTAGATTTCCTACCAAGCTCGTTGAGCTTGGAGTTGAGTTCATATCATGTAATGTCTCCTAGTGATTGCTGGACCATCAAAGCACTTCAGCTGGAATATACAAACCATGGGTGCAATAACATTAGGTGATGAGGAGAAATATCGGTTCAGTATCTACCTTAAAGTTACTTCTATTTGACGATGACCAAAGTCTGTGGTGGATTCTATGTTCAAACACTCAGCTAACCTGTTTCTTGTCTTTTGGCTCCAAATTCTTTGTTTTTATTGTGTATCACAACCTTAAGCCTAATTACAGCCCTGCCCCCAAATATGCTGCTGTATAGAATATATTGCAGTAAAAAATCTGGAAGATATCATAGAGCTATGTAATAGCTTTCAATAACAACCAACACATATTCTCTTAATCACTGTAAACTCTCCCTTTTAACAGTCCATATTACCCCCAGCAACTATATAAGGTATCCATCTTAGCAGTAATAAACAAAGAGAAATTCAGTCAGAAGCAGAATCTCCTTGACTTCGGGAGTACTCCTGAGTATGAGTGGAGATCTGTGGGTGGAAAGATCTATCCTCAGGAGAACAAGCTTTTCAGTTAGATAAAGATAGTGCAGAGTAATTAAATGAATCATCATGAACAATATGCTCACCTCTCTTTTGGAATTGTCAAGATAAAGATGTAAAGTGAATATCCATTTTTGTTTAGCATAATTCCTTTCAATATCATCAGCAATCTTAGGATGCAACCTAGGACAACATATGAAGAAAAATATACACTTTATTAATGACTTCAGTTGTTTAAAATCTAAAAGACACTGCAAGTAACGGTTTTATAGTATGTTATAGTATTTAACTATACGATGTGTATAGTTAAAAAAGCATTGAACGTGAAAATAGAACTATCTTCAGGTTAAGCCAGCATGCAGCTTGGATCTTTGGGGTTAGTCCAAGGCCTTTACAGTCAATGTTACCCACGTCACTGAATTTGATGAGAGCTGGGATAGATTATATAGCTCTGATTCATTACAGCATCTTAGCTCATGAGTAGGACACCACAGTTCAATGACACTAGTCATTTGTTTAATGCTAAGCACATGCTCAAGTATTTTGTTGGATTAATGCCTGTGTGCAGAATGGCTCTACATGAGCTGTAACTGCCAAAAGAGAATGAAAGCAAGTAAAATAAATGGTGGGAAAGGCGCAGCTGTCTGCTTTATACATGAAAACTATCTGCATGCCCAAGAAAGATATCAAGATTAACCCATATGACAGAGTAGTCAAATTTCCATCACAGAGCAAAAGTGACATAATGCAATAAAGCTTTTACTACAGAAGAAGGGATTTCCTACCATTGAGGAATTTTAGGCTACACAATATTTGCAATGGGTGGTCTTAACAAATAGCACAGGTGGGTGTGCAGAAGAAAGAAAATCTGCTTTCTCTATCTTAACATATGGTTCCATTTCTTAAGAGTTTCTCCTACAGTATATGACTACGGAAGAAAAATATAACATCTCTACAATTTTGTAACAATTCTGTTTTATATGCAAAGATATATATTTTTTTTAACATGCAAATATTCATGCTGCAGTAAAAGCATGTATGCTTTTTTTGTATGCTTTAGCTTTAATTTACATTCATAACTAGTGTTTTTGTAAGGAAAATGGTTTATTGGTTGGACAAGTTATTTGCTTTTAAAAAAAGATGCAGAGGTACATTGAGATGTTCAGATTTTATATAATAACTAAAAAGGGAATGAAACATTGGCAAGAGATGCACAAAATTGCCTTCATCTTTTGTTCCCACATTTGCCAGCTTGCTATGCCCTTTGCAGAGATCATTGTACCAAAATGCTCTTTCACATGTTAAGATGATTCACAGCAGGGAAGTACATTCTTACATTATTTTCATCAAAAGGAGCTTATATTTCTTTTGCCCACCTGAATATTACCATTAGACTGCTAATTTACACTTTGATAAAAGGGTCAGGAGTATTCATTTTTTTGATGACTTGATACTAGCTTGAAAAAGAATTTTTAGTAACTCTTGTAATTTGCCACTATAGATTTCAGTGACTTTGAATGATGTATGTTTTATAAAACAAAACTCTGGAATAATGAATATTACAAGGTGTTAAGTCTCCCAGATTTAAGAATAGTCTCTATTACTGTGATCAAAGTGGAGGGCCTCATATCTCAATGACAGCACCTCAGTATACTTGGTATTCAATACTTATTTCAAATTGAAATGACAGCAGTAATGCTTGTTATGTTAACATTCAATAGGACACAGACCTTGCTTATGGTAAGGTATCCTTCATGACTGTTTCTCCTCCCCCAAAACAAACTGAAACTTTCTTATCAAGACCACAGTGCTTTTCCAAGAGACTTCCCAAATACTATACGTAAGTACTATGACATAAGAATCAGTTTGCTGAATTTGGATAGTGTTTCAGGAAGAAACATATTTGATCAGAGGCTCTTATAAAATAAGGATCTAATCATCTCAGCTGATGAATTGATGGATAACACCTGGATGATGGCGAGTGGTCATGTGTAGTCCAGCCCAAGCAAACAGAGGAACTTTGTAAAAATTTGCTGTGGTAGGGGGACTGTATCACATAAAAGTGCCATATGTGTTGACAGTGAGGATACCAAGAATAAAATATCATTTTTTCATATCATATTGACATGAGGCCAGATTTTCCATCCATGTAAATTGTCCTAGATGCACTGACCATAATGAAGGCATGGGCAATTTGCAAATACTGCAGATTATATGACCTATAAATCAGTTAATTGTAATGAATGTATATAATCCAAAGGGGACAATATCATAAGTGGGAATTGACAAGCCTTCTGTTTGTTTCATTCAGGTAATTATAGAAGAGTTGTAAGATAGCATTCTTATCTTCTGCCCTTTTCAGTGTTTTTTCACATGTGAAGAGCTTAATGATATAGTTGAATATCGTTTTTATTGCATCTAATGCTTATGTATATTGCTAAGTGACATAAAAGATTCTCTGTTCAGGGTTCGTCGAGGTTTTACAGTGTTTGGGCAGGTTCTGCCATGAGTTTTCTTCTCTCTCTTCTAAAAACAGGACTGAAAGAGAATGAAGATTAAGAAGGAAAAAAAAGTGATTCTCAACCAAAATCACAGGATTAATTCACAAGCAAATGCCTTACTACCTGAGAAATAATTATAAGAAGAAAACACAGCCAAGCAAGTGAAAGGGGCTCCTGAGGTACACAAAAGGTATTTCTACCACCAAAAATGAAGAGGACCTGCTGCTTAAAGTAGAGGTAGCAGGAACTCAGCATAATTTGGAAGTGTAAAGAACCTGGCAGCTTGTGCCATACCAGTTCCTTACCCACACTGACTGTGTCTGAACTGAAGTGCCCAGGGCCATTTAGACAAGTGCCTCTTCTTCCCCCATGTCTGGGTACTGTAAGAATGACTCCCATGCACAGACAATAAAAGGGAACAGAAATGCAAAATGCTTCTGCTGTATCCTGATCAGGATAGCCAGGTCCAGGATGCACACAAAGGCAAGGTGTGCTATCTGCACAGGCTAATGCCAGTCCTGTGGCAGCATAAATCACGATCAGTCTGAGGAGGAAACTGCACAACTCTGATCTAACCTGGCCTCCCTGGCAATACTTCCAGTTCTCAAAATGGTATCTTACAGGTTGTTGTTTTACAAGATCTCTGGTCAGCAGTCAGGTGGGGAGGATTTCTTTCCCCACATTTCCAAATGCATTTAGAACTGGATCAGATGATATGCTTTTTCTTCTTGTAAATGATTCAATATAAAAGACGAGGGCTGCCAAAGCCTCTAGGCTAGAATTCCTGTTAGTTTCAAAACTGGTTTTGCTCACTTTAAAAGTAAAAGAGAAAGCCAGGGTAGGGGATGGGGTGGGTGGGGGCACGGTTAGGTTTTACTGCATATACCTGCCTAACATCATCATTATTCTTCTGTTTCTGTTTCTCCTCTGGTTCATTTAAATGACCCCTTCAGTTCCATCCCAGTGGTTCATTTCTCACAGTCTCTGCTCTCCTTTCCTGATTTACCTGTCAATATCTTCTGCTTTGTCTTGCTTTAGCCTTGACCAACTCCCTGTGTTATTCCTCTTCCCTTACCATCCACTCACCCTGATACACAGATTAACCCTCTGACCCTAATTCTAGTGTTTGGCCCATAGAGATACAGTGGCACATACTGACTGCTGGACATGAGTCATTTCTTTAATCTTGCCTTTAGATCTGTACTTGCGCTGTGTTGATGATTGAATCCCTTTGCAATTCTCTGCATTGCAATTCTCACGTTACGTGCAATTAAAAAGGGGACAGCATTATTTGGATTCTCTAGATGGTGGCTGCAAGTGCCTCAGTTTCTTTTATTAAACTCTTCAGTGCTGAAATGGGACAAATAAACCAAGAAAAAATGTACTTGACAGGCTCGCCACTGTTGATAACATTACAGCTCAAGAGGAAATATTACTGTGAGGATGATGGTATTCAGAAAGATAAATACTTTCTGGAAGGAGTGCTAGAGTAGCTGGAGCTTGTACTGACACATTAAGGGAGGTGCACAGACAAATTTCATCCCATTTCTAAACTTGCAAGAAGTGCATAAAGCCTTATTTGCACTCTGTGCATTCAATGTATCAAACCTGTCCCTCTGTGTACCTTCTGAGGCACAGGGAGCAGAAACCTGTGAAAAGCCACTCGGAGCTTGTTCTGGGACAGCGTAAATGCTGAAGAGAATGAAGACATATCTCATGTATCCAAAGGCATTCATTTCTTGCCTTTGATTGCTGACCAATGGCAATTCACCAGGGTTATCACACATAGACCAGAAATCCTATGAACGTGTAATGTATCAAGATGGCATCACAAAAGCTTTTGTTAGAAAGGACAACCCCAAAGCTGCAACCACTGTATAAAAAGACTCCTCAGAAATACCAAGCAGTACAATACAGTACATCATCTATTTAACTAAGAAGTTTAGTGACTATTCTGGAAGAAGTCAGGTACGCCTATGCCTGATGGTATGTACAAATTTACTTGCATTTATGCACTGAGATAAATGGCAGAACATCAGGTAAAATATTTATAGGAATTTATACCCAGTGGTATAAATGACACTGAGGTGGTGTTATATAATCAAAGACAAATGGAGCCAGAAAGACATCAGTCTATCTGATAGAGTCAATTAAAGAATTGCTGAAAGCACTCACAATAAATATTGCTGGATAAGAGTTAATATTAAACTGCATCTTATCTGGCATGTAGTAAACCCTTTTTTTACTATTAACCTTATTTGACACTTTACAACTTTTCTGACCCTGTACTCCTTAACTTTTCCAAATTCCACCTTTCTTAAAAGGTAGTGCTGCAGTAATCAAAGATCTGTTTCAAATCTCTAACAGTCCCATTCATTTCCTCTACTGCATATTATGCCTGTTTCTTTAGAGTGTGAATTTAGCAGGGGATAATCTTGTTATCCTGTGGACAATCCTATTTCCTGGGTATGCTCTCTTTAGTACAATCTTACCAATAACCCTGTTAAGGATCACCTTACTCTCACCTTTGGTCCATTTTAAGTGAATCATATAAAGTCTACAGCTCCCCTCTAGAGAGCTATAATGGCTGTTCAGCAGCTGAAATATTTCACTAAACTACTCTCAAACCTTTGAACCCCCCTGTCTTACAATAAGCCATTGTTATAAATGCTAATTAAGTAATATATTTTGAAGGAAGGAGTTGGAAATGGGTACGAGTGAAACAGGAATTACCACAAAAGCAAAAGATGAATGGTCAATTTACCTGCAGCAGGAGGCAATGCTAGATGTTCCATTAAGAGACATTAAACTTCTTGGCTAATTATAAGAAGCAGGTGAAGAAGGAAATTTCTAAGTGAGCTCAATGGGACATTGATTAAGCCAAAAAACTAAGAACTCCATCCACAGTGCAAGTGAAGTATTTAATTTTAAGTAAGAAGAGTGACTCTCTTTTATTCAGCTGGACTCCACAAAAGCTTTAATAGATTAGTGTGAAAGTCTTCATCCTGTTAAAACTTCAAATTGGAATATCATTTATTTCAGCCTTGTATTTCTTTTTTATACATAAAAAAAAAATCAAAAGCAGTTTTCTCTTACAAACTATGACATCAAACTCCTCTACATACACAGAGATATCATGTTGCTCTGTTTAATAGTTAAAATTCTTATTTTTATTGCTCTCTACATTTTATTAATCTCTACATTGTATTTTACTCTGAAGGTATTAAAGACACTCGAAGTATAATGCCCCTTTCTTTTACACTTAGCCACTACAGAAACACTAAAAAATATGTCTAGTAGATAGCATTACAGGGGGTTCCTGATATACTGATTTTCTATGACATTTTGTTTAACTATGCTACATGAAATCAACTATTCAGAAACTGAATAACTGAATGAAAGGAAGAGCAGGCATTATATCTTTAAGTTATAAAAGAATATTTATGGAGTCCTTAAACTTATCTATCATTAATTATGTGCAAATTTCAGAAAAGCTTTCACATTTGTCTCCTAAATTTGAAATACTCATTTCAAATTCAAGACCTTACATCCTTGTATTGTGAAGGATGAAAGATTCGTCTACTTTGGAGTGACTTTCTTTTTCACATCTTAAATTGCAAAAGAAAAGCAATCTCTACAGATATGTACCTTGCCTAAAGTATGCCTGAAGTATGGAAAGCTTTTACAACTGAAAAACAGATGAGTAGAGGTTCATTTCCTTAGATGAAATGTCAAAAAAAAGTGAATTCTATCTTGCAGAAACAAGAATGCACTCACAAAAAAAAAAAAAAGAGTTCACACTTTCAACACAGTTTTTCACCAAAATGGATTCCTAAATTCTACATTAGTATCAGTAAGTTCACTCTATCAACAGGAGCAGTGTCCATTTTAGTGTAAGTTGTACATTACAGTATGATTATTTTTCTCTTCTAGACTTCTTTTAAATTATGGGTATGAGTAAGTTTGTAACTCACTTGAGTATGAAAAAGACACACAGGCATCATCTGCCTCTCTTAGATATGTGTAGACAGGTTCTATCCTGGGCCACAAACCCAGCTGTAGTTCAGAAGACAGACACACAGACACACACTCTGCAAACAGAGGCTGGTTTGCTCCTTCTCACCCCTTTAGTAAATGTTACTGTGATTTTTTAGCTGCCTAAGTGCTCCTTCACCTCTTTCAGTCAAAAGAAGCTGGGTTAGATGAAACACTTTAACTGGCAAGTCTTTTTAAGCCACTTCATCCTACATTAAACAGCTTAGAGAGCGTTCCTACCTGAGCAGCTTGCCAGCGCATCTGAAGAAACCATGTTCTCTGGCAGGGAAATGGGGAGTAAGTGACCTCCGGAGCCAATCACCTGCAGCTGGAAGAGGATGTCTGCTCCCAGCCATCTGAGACTACTCACAGTTTTACCTTCTGGCTTTGCATACACTCTGCTTATGCAGAGTGTTTGTACACCCTTCTGCCAGGCACTATGAAAACACAGTCCCTGCCATGGGTCCCATGAGATAAGCCCTACTACAAATCTGGTATTCTAAATGGTTATACTACAAAAAAGTAGTGAAGTACAGTGTTGCGTAGTACAGTACAGTATAGTATTTTTCCACAGAAAAATTCCCATAAGCAAAATACAAGGAATGACTAGTAATTCAAATACATCCCAGGAACAGGACATTTTCTATTATGATCTCAGACTTAATTCCTCCCTGATAATTGTCAGCATTAATTCTTGCATTTTATTTATTTAATGAAAAAGACATTTCAAGTTACCTATTTAAATTTTACCTATTTAAACTAGTCTAATGAAAATCTTTTCAGTTGCACGATGGTGAAGCACTGCTGCTGATATCAGCATTATTCTCTACAAGACATTAGGAGATTGCAAAACAAAACAAAACAAACAAACAAACAAAACTGTTGGAAAATGGCAGGGACTGTGTTTTCACAGTGCCTAGCAGAAGGGTGCATAGCCTGTACCTTTATTTTCACTGACAGTTCCTTTGAGGACCAAAATTAGATTAATTTTTCCAAATTAAACAATTCTTCTCTTATGCTCAGTAAAGAAAACTGTTCTGAGAAGCCCCATGATCTCCTATTTTTCTGTTTTACCAGTTCTGGCTGTTTACTGCCATAAATGTTACAAGACCTTTTTGTAAATTGAGATTTTATTCAGCTTGAATACATTTGGATAATCTTGCCAGGAATCTCATGAAGACCCAAATTAGACAGACTGAAAACACATGACTTCCTTTACTCTAATTGAGTGAAGATGCTGACCATGAACATGTGAAATCACATTCTGGCAAACTATTAACTTGATAGAAATACTAATATTTTTTGAGAGAGACTTCCAAAATAGAATGACTTTGATGATTCTGTCTCTGTCCTTATTAAATGAAAACAGCACATATTTCTCTGAGAGATGCATATCATTTTTATCTTTTGTCTCCTGGTAATCATACGGAATTACAATTTACACTATCCACAAAAATGTAAATAGTGGAAAGCTTTGTTGCTCACAAAAGTGAGGTTCTACATCTTGACATTTTATTCCAGCTTACCTCGAAAAACTCCTGGACTATGGTTTAGCAACACAAGCTTTTAAACACTCAGTATCCAGGACTTCATGCATTAGAAGACAAAGCAGAGACAGCTGTTATCAGACTTACAGAGGGAAAGAAGTTGTGATTATGAGTTACAGAAATGAGGAAAGACAGATGACTAAATGATTTATTTTGGATATTGGACTGGTACAGAAAACAAGAACAAACACTTGAACCCAGTGACAGTGTAGTTGTGATGGTGAGACCAATTATTTGTGTGGGTTGAGAGATCAAATAAAAGAAGAAATGCATTAGATTTGAACACTAAAAACCTGTTAATTTATTAAATAGACTCAAATGTTGAGATTTTTATTTCTAGAAAAACGGCTAATAATAGAAATACCCACTCCTTAAGAAGAGGAAAGCACTGTCACTTACCACAATGTTTGCCCTTGTTAGACATATTATTTGTTAGTTCAGCTTTGTCTAAAATGTCTTCTTACTAAGGACTGATTGATCCATAAAGATACCCAAAGCATGTTAGTTCCTCTTTTTTGCTACTAAATTGTTCACTGTGGACCTCATATTCATTAGAGAAGATGCATTGAGGATGTTATCCTCATTATAGAAAACTATCCTGCTAAGCCATGTGGTTTACTATTTTTGTTTTACAACTTCTAGCTATTTGCTACTACAACTGTTGCAATTACTCTTTTATTTATTTATTTATTTTCTGATTTTTTCAGCTTGAACACATTTGGATAACCCTGTCAAGAATCTGATTTAAGTAGCCTATCAAATCTCATTAAAATCCTTGTTGTGCCCAGTTTATATGCCAATAATGTGTCTATGGATCATATTTGCAATGGTTCATTAAATAAGCGTCTGATTACTTATGTCATGTGCTGTTATTAATCTACTCCTATTTCTTTTTCATATACTGCTGTTGTAATTAGTGGATAGAAGACAAATTTTTATAGAATCATAGAATGGCTTGGGTTGGAAGGGACCTTGAAGATCATCTAATCCCAACACCCTGCCCATGGGCACGGACACCTCCCACTAAACCAGGTTGCTCTAATCCCCATCCAACCTGGCCTTAAACAGTTCCAGGGATGGGGCATTCACAATTTCTCTGTGCAACCTGTTCCAGTGCCTTACCACCCTCAGAGTAAAGAATTTCTTCCTAATATCTAATCTAAATCTACCTTTTTTTTTAGTTTAAAACCATTACTCCTTATCCTATCACCACATTCCCTGACAGAGTCCCTCTCCAGCTTTCCTGTAGGCCCCATTTAGGTACTGGAAGGCCACTAGAAGGACTCCCCGGAGCCTTCTTTTCTCCAGGTTGAACAACCCCAACTTCCTCAGCCTGTCTTCACAGGAGAGGTGCTTCAGCCCTTTGATCATCCTCATAGCCCTCCTCTGGACTCATTCTAATATGTCCATGTCCTTCTTGTGCTGGGGGCCCCAGAGCTGAATGCAGTACTCGAGGTGGGGTCTCACAAGAGCAGAGTAGAGAGGGAGAATCACCTCCCTTGACCTGCTGGTCATGCTTCTTATGATGCAGCCCAGGATATGGCTGGCTTTCTGGGCTGCAAGTACACATTGCCGGCTCATGTTGAGCTTCTCATCAACCAAGTCCTTCTCCTCAGAGCTGCTCTCAATCCATTCTCTGCCCAGCCTGTATTTGTGCTTGGAATTGCCCTGAACCATGTGCAGGACCTTGCACTTGGCCTTGTTGAACTTCCTGAGGTTTGCACAGGCCCACCTCTCAAGCCTATCCAGGTCCCTCTGGATGGCATCCCTTCCCTCCAGCATGTCAACCACACCACACAGCTTGGTGTCATCGGCAAACTTGCTGAGGGTGCACTCGATCCCACTGTCAATGTCACCAACAAAGATGTTAAACAGCACCCATCCCAATACTGACCCCTGAGGAACACCACTCGTTACTGATCTCCACTTGGACATTGAGCTGTCGACCGCAACTCTTTAAGTGCGACCATCCAGCCAATCCCTTACCCACCGAGTGGTCCATCCGTCAAATCCACGTCTCTCCAATTTAGAGACAAAGATATCATGCGGGACAGTGTCAAATGCTTTGCACAAGCCCAGGTAGATGACATCAGTTGCTCTTCCCCTATCTACCAGTGCTGTAAATTTTAAAACATGCAAAATTGGATGCAAAACACAATTCTAAATGATGGCTAGGTTTTCATGAAGTTACCACAGAAAGGCACCAGATAAGGTGAGAGGTATGTTATGGGAAACTGGAAGCAACAGGGCTAAACATAACACTGAGGTACTGTGGTTGATGATGGGAAATATGAGCTAAAGTAGACAGAGTCCTGGCAGTCATTACTGGGTGATAAATGGGTTGTTCTAGAGACTGAAATACCCCAAGTATAAAACACAGATCTAGCACAGATCCTGAGAGCATCACTTCACCACTAGCTTGCCAGAGACCTGCTGCCTAAGGAAGGCAGTTAAAGCTTTATGGTGACTTCAAAAAGGTCACACCAGCAGTGATGATACTGCAAGAAAATACGTATAAGCAACTAGGTGTAACGATAACCAAAGCAGCAGTTGTAAGCTCTAGGATATCTGTCTTGTCAATCTTTGACCCCAAAGAAGAGAAAAATATCTTTACCTGTGAGCATGTCTGACAAGCCAGGAAGCCAAGAACCACACCTTGTTGACAAAAGAGTTATGACAGACTGATAAATAAGAGAGAAAAGAGCAGGACTGTAATACTGTCTGTTTCTCCAGTTATCTGTCAAATGTCAAGTACACTGACTTTGTGTGTGGGTTTGTGGTTTTTGTTTTTTTTTTGATACCTTTTAAACAATTGTGCACATAATCAAGGAAATGGCAAATTCTTTGAGAGAAATAAAATAGCATTAACCGCTTAGATATGTAAAAAATTTTAAATGAATTGACTATAAGAAGCAGAAAAACAGTAAGTATTTCTATTTTGAACATAACAGAGATAAAAGGTTTGTTCATGGGAAAATTCAACATTGCAGTTCTTCTGAATGAAAAAAGAACAGTATTACAGAGTTTTGTTGTTGTTGTTTTTATCTGTGGGACCCTAGGAACAGTAAGTTATCATTACACAAGCAATTCAATTAAAGTAATCTTTTGAGATTTAATAACTATTTTCTGTAATGATCATAACTGCACAAGAGGAAGATACAAAGTGTTCAGTTTTATTGCAATATTTTACACTCTGCTTCACTCTGCTGCCCCACTAATTTATAAGCTATATGTTCAAGACTGAAAAAAGAAGCAAACTCAATTACAAACTATGCAGCACAAGGGATATTCTGTTTTATATTTATTCTGGTCTAATTCCAAATATAGAAAATGAATTTTATATTTTAACACACCACACTAATCATTTAGGGCCAGCAAATGCTATTCTGTGTAAAGACACAGAATAGATTTAGTCCTGTATTTTAAGTATAGCTCTTGGTGAAAGCAGTTGCAGGATCAGCAAACCACAAAGGCAGCCTGAAAAGAGCCTATGCATGGAAACCATGCTCTCCAAGACCCTAATGCTGAGATACAGCCAAAGTTGGACTCTGGGTTGGCAGAGTCCTGTCATTCATATATAACTCATTCTCCAGAAGGAAGGAGGTATATATTCACATCAGCTGAAGTCCAGAGCCAACCATCTTCTGCATGTTCAGGAGGTGTTTTTCCTCACAACTAGATATTTGACCCTAGACTAGCTACACAGTTAGTACTCATTCATACAGAAAATTAAATGATAACCTAGCTAGCATTCTCATCTTCCTACAAAGCACTGCTAGCTAATATTTTGTCCTTGCCCTCCGTCATGCTGTCTACTTCTCTCTTCACCTTTGTACTTTACCAGTACCTCCTTATCTTCAGTACTCTACTTCTCTACTGTTTCACTCTTTACCCTTCACTTTCCTTCATTCCCTTGTCCATTATCTTCTTCCTCTTCCTCTGTCAATACTTCTAAAATGTTTGTCCAGATGTCTCATGATGTTGATTAGCTGACTGATGAACTTGTGCTAAATGGCCATCCCAACCAGATCAACCACCGTATTCTTCCTCATTAATTTAATGTATTTATTTAATGTTAATTAATAATATGCTTTAACTTTTGGCTAGCCCTGAAGTGGTAAGGCAGTTGGACTTGATGATCTTTGTAAGGCCCTTCCAACTAAACTATTCCATTCCACTCCACTCCATTTCATTCTGTTTGTTTCTTCCACTTTCAGGATCTGCCATAACAACTCCTGGAAGCAAATGAAGCTTTACTATGGGACAAAAGCATCCCACAGCCTATTAGTGACCTTTGAAGTACTATTACCTCACTTTTAAGAAATATCAAAAAAGTAGCTACTGTAGTCTGTGCTACTCAAAGGCCTTAGAAAAAGTATCTCCCATCCCAAGAAGGGGTTCCTAACCATTGCAGGGAAGATAGGGAAGAACACTAAGGAGAAGAATTCAGAACTCATTCAGACAGGGAAAAGCTCAAAAGGCTTGAATTCTGTAAAGTATTTCAAAGCCAATTCCTACATACTGTTCTATGCAGCTGTGAGCAGGAGCAGAAGGTACAAAAGTATGATGCAGTCATCAACTCCCTTCTGAGAAAGACAATATCAGACAGTTCTGAGGGGGATTATCAATAAAAGCCTTTGATGTGACCCCTGCTGCCAGGAGCTCACTTAAGTGTCTCACTTTCACTCAACAATTCAGAAAAGGATAGATTGGAAGTAGATACAAGAACTGACCACAATGGACATTCAAAATTTTGAATGTCTGCCACATAAGAAATAACTATAACTCAGAGAGGAGACAACAGAAAAGAGATGAAAAAAAAAAAAAAAAGAAAAAAGAAAAAGAGACTGCTCAGTGTCTTTTCTACCAGAAAAAACAGGAGGTATGAAACAAATTAACATAGGATAGGCTCAAAACAAAGAAAATGAGCTATCTCATCAGGTGTTATTGCATTACTCTGTGGAACTCAATTCTGCAAAACAGTGTTAGAAGTTGACAGATTCAAAAAGCAATTAGGCAAACTAATCGAACAGTTATCTAGGAAAGGGTGTTTCATGCAATTGTATTCCCTCTGACTTAAGAAGCCTGGAAGAAGAGAGAATATTCTATGAGCATCTCTACTTGCTTGCCTTGTCCTTATAGTCTTCCCTAAACCTCCCTAACAGCTAACAGTTACTGTAAGAAACAGGATAACCTAAAATTGAAATTCAATGAAATTAACTCGATGTTTTACACATTTGAGAGTAATGCCCTTCTTATATAGCAAAACAAGTGCCATGAATAGTTAATAGCTCTGTGTTGTCTTCCTGTATCACCTTTTCTGAATGGATGGTTTGGAGCACAAAGATATCCTATGCACAAATCTTCCAGACCAGCATTTGAGAAAAGCAGGTGTATTATATAAAATCTAGGTTGGCTTGAAGTCTATACAAGACTGCTGATTGTTACTTTTCACTTCAGAGGCATGATGGTGCACTTTTTGCAAAGAATTTATATTTGAGACTCCTCATGCTTATGCCCAGAAGAGGAATGGTCTGGAAAGATACAAAAATGATAATCCTACCATCCAGAAGAGGGCAATGGTATCAAAGAAACTCTTAAAAGGCATGTATGTAATATCATAACACTAGGAAATAAGCGTAATGCAATCCATATGATTTCCATATCATTCCAAAGACAAAAACCAAACCAAACAGCAGCAAGGAAATCTAAGGTTTGTAGATCTTACCAAATTTGTCTTTTCTCCTAAAGAATTCTTCAAACAGGTTGGTAAACAGCAAACAGTCCTTTTGAAAGGACACCTTCGTTTCACATGCAAGGAACTGGCGATCTCCCAAAAGTAGGATTACTATTATTATACTGCTTCCTTTGCTACTGAGAAAGAAAAATCCAGCCTGAAAACTGGGCTAGGAATCAAAGGGATCTGAAAAGCACTGGGAGTGACCCCAGCTGACTGGAAAACAAAAGATATTGCATTTTTCTCCTCAAACCAGGGAAGGGCACAGAAGTCTTGCTGTTGTGATCGAGCAGCAGAGTGTTGATTTCTTTCAGAAGTCACTCAGCTGTTCTTGTAAGCATATATACAGTCCACAGATTCATGTGTGACATCATGAAAACAGACAAAAGAACAAAAATGAACCTGAAAGCAAAGCAAACAAAAACCCCATATTGAATCAAAAATGCATACTATTTATCTTCATGAAGTTTGCCAAACTCAGGTTCTGACACTCCTACATAGGTACAGAATGAAACACTGCTCCTAATAATGCCCAGGTGTGAAGTTTTGGGTCCCCACAACAATTATTACGCTGCTAAGAATACTGACATCTCTAAAGGATCAGATCTTCAATCTTTTTAGTGTTCTTTAATGATTCATCTAAATAATATATTTTGTCATTTAATATTTCGTTTACTTTTGTGATCAAGTTATATAATGCGTATATCAAGTTGCACAGCCTTCTGATTCTTCATCGACTTATGTACATATTTTTCTAGACAAATTGTTATGCATACGGTAGAACCATTTGCATATTTTAACAATCAGGATGCATAATTTACTACTTTGTTTTGCATATTTTAGTAACAAAGATCTGTGTTTTGTTGATCCATTTCTTCTTTTAGAGTTTCAACTGACTGCACCTTCCAGGATGAGCTACTGTATACACATTAACTGTTAAAATTTTGCAGTTTTACCAGATTGCATACTTCAAAAGTTAGATTGCCTCTTACACGCTTGCTGAGCTGCATACCTCACCAGCTGAACCTACTTCACCAATGGAGATTTCCAGTTATCACGAAGTTTCCCATACTTTACTACCCAAATACATATTCAAATTAAATTATATGCATTTCTGGTGAAGATACATACTTTGTAAAACAAGATTTAGCAAAAAATTGAAGTGCTATCTCATAGATTTATAGGATCACAGAATAGTCTTCATTACTGCTGTTTCATTTGCTTATTAGAAACAGATTGTGCCATCCATAGCTCTATAAAGATCAATATACATCTGACTTTCAGAGCCTATTTCTTTTTTAATATATAGAGGAGCATTTGTCCAGTCAGTTCCAGTGGTGAATGTATTTTTCTTTCAGAGAACACATAATGCACAGTAGCACAAAAAGATCACCTAGCAAAACAAACATTTTTTTGTGACATACATCTGGAAATAGGCTCTCTATCACAAAGAGACACTTTTATGTAATAGAATAGTACGTTTTCCCAGAACATGAAAAACAAACAAACAAAAAATCTGAAGTCTGAATAACTTCCAATACTCACAGAAAAGAAAGATGTTTCTGGTTGTGATCCAGCCTTCTCCCAGGACAACTTAAGTCTTCCATATTCTTAAGTATGAATAGTCACTGCAATAGAAAACTCCGCTGAAGAACACATGACTTAAGTAAATTAATTTCATATACAACTTCAAATTCCAGTACATGTTTTAGTTAGAAACGTTTAGATCAATGAATTTCTGTGTTTTCTGATAGCAAGATTTAGAAAGCACACCTTCTTCCCTAAGAAACAAATCACTGTACTTTGATAGCAAGACAGAATATGCTGAACTTCATGACAAATATTTAAGGCTATTATTTTTGCAAAATGGTCCTGTCTTTTTAAAATTCAAAATCAAGAGCAAATGAGACACAAAGTCAGAGGCCAAAAAACATTTTTCAGTAAGACTTTTTTAGAGGAGATTTCAAACGAGCCGAGGAGCCGAAACATCAGTGAAGCTCTCAAATTTCTGAATAATTTATTTGTTTGGCTAAAATCCTGATCCTTACTACTCACAATGTCTAGGAGATACTTCCAAAACTGTTTAATGCGTGTGGTAGAAAACAGTATTTCCTAGCACGAATAGAAACAGCCTAATAGGAACAAGTGTGTGCACAGAGCAAAATCAGCAACTAGTTAATAATATTTTCCATGGCCCCCCTCAAATGTCTGCTTGCAATAGGAAGATTCATGTCCGGGAAGCAGTGAATGTAATTCTTCACTGTGTGAAAAACCTCCTAAGTGTACATTGATGTAATATTAGATTACATTAGTAAGCAACAGATTCCATCCCTCAAAAATATTTGCAATCAGAAGGCCTGGATTAGTACTTCTTGAGATCAGAAAAAAAGGCTCTCTGTACCTCATTTTGAAGTATTTTTCTATTTTGTTCTTTTCTTGTTCTAAATAGAGAACCCAGGAGCCTCTCAGTTCTTGCTTTCACTCTGGAACCAGGAGTGTCTAATGAGAGCAACTACAATGTCTTGTATGACAGCATAATTTAAAAAAAAAAAAAAAGAAGAAGAAGAAAAAGAGAGTACACCAATATAAGTTGTGTGAATATACAACACAGTCCTAGTTTACTGAATTCATACCATTGCTCTTTAGACAAAATTGGTTACTTTCTTTTATTGTGTGTGCAATAATAACTCTTGGGAGAACCAGTACTTTCAAAATTTCTGAATTTCTAGAAAATTGTCCTGAAATCCCCCAAATTGAAGAATATAACAACTGTTCTGATAGGAACAAAATCACAACACGATAACCCAAGTAAAGGAATATGACTACTGATATTAGAAGTGGTTATTTTGTATGTTTCTGTTTTTCAATCAGAATGGAACCGCATATACTATGAGGCAAGAAAAACAGGAGCTCAAAAATATATATGAATGAACAGAGGACAACTAGCTATTTTTTTCCAATTTCACAGCATTCAGTCAGCTATTATAGCTGCAGTAGCCTACAAGGTGCACAGCCTGCGATTAAGTCTGATCAAGTGAACAGAAATCAGCATCTAACCACACTTCAGCCTATGCTGCCGTTTCTTTAACTGTCTCTATTTCCAAAACTGTAAAACAAATAGGGGTAGTAATACATAGTGGTGTTCATCTTCATAATTAAGCATAAGTAGGTCTAAAAAGTCTCTTGCAGTGCAAATGGGCTCAAAAGCATACAGTCCATGAAAAACTGAACATGCCAGCATATCAGTTACCAACCACACCAATACTTGACTGAACCTTAACTGTTATAAGTGTAAATATTCATTTTTCACTACAGAAAACAAATATAAGTTTACAGGTTAAATGAACTTTGAGAGACAGCTCTTGACAGAATGTCACTGTGTTCTCACCTTTTTTTACCATGTGTTATCTGTTATTAGCCTATCAAACAGCTAAGGCCCAGTAAGGTTACAGAAGATAAAACTCCAATAACCCACATTGACCCGCATCATAGAAATTAGAAAAGAAAAACAAAAGAGTGAATCTGTTAAAAGCTTGTCAATATTCTCATGACTATGTCTTCAAAATCTGTGCAATCTTTAGAGTCGGATGTTTTTCCAATTTCTAGTAAGCCACAACACCAGCTTCAGGTAGAGAAGTAAAACTCCTTGTGCCAATGTCAAAATCATCCAGACTAAGACTGAATAGATGACATTAAAATTCATGTCTTTTTTGTGTTATTTTTAATTGGATGATGCTCAGATGATACATGATGCTGACGTGCCAGCATTTCATTAATTAAACAAATATATCTTTCTCTAAAGTATTTTGTCTATACATTGAGAGGGCTATTAAATCTCTTCAACAGCCCACTACACAATTATATGGTGAGAAACAGAGAAAATGTTCCATCAAGAATTATGTTCATGCTCTTAAAACGCACCCCAAGCCAATAAAGGAGGAAAAGTGATAGGAAGAGGAGGATATGAGCCTAACAAGCCTTCTAGAAAGAAGAAATGGGATGAAGATATATTAAATGTAAATGGAATTCCATTTTTAGCATGTGGTCAGTGATGTATGAGCTCAGAACTGAACTCATACTGCGTGAAAAATAGGAATGGCTGGAAATCAGCTGCGCTACCAAATGGAAAATCTCGGAAGAAAGCGCCACTATTGCTCAGCTCAGCAGTTTTACATAAGCAAGAAAACATATCTTCTTTTAGCAACTTGCATCCATTTTGCTCAGCCTAGCAGTACATATCAAATTTTTCAACCTGGGTGCCAAAATCACTCATAATAGAAAACATGGGTCCTAAAACAACAGAAGGAAATGGGAAGACTAAGGTCAAACTAGATGCCCAAGACATTTAAATAAATCAAACCACAATCCAGAAATAAAAGCATGCATAAAGGTTAAATATATATTTTAGTATCTCAAATTAAACAGGCTTGATTAAAAAAAAAAATAGTAAGAACAACAGTTCTTGGTTTGAAAGTTATAACCTAGATTTTGACCTTTAAGTATTCAGCCAGAAAATCTCATGTGTACATGCTTACTGTAATCTTTGTTTCAAAGGGGCTGGAATCAGTTCATGTTGTTACAGTAACTTTTTTTTTTTTTTTTGTCACAAATTAAGATTATTTTAAATATTTATTTAAAAGGATATGCATAATTCTTTATCAAAATATTCAGTATTAAGCATTCCTTATTATCATTTCTCATTTTACTCTATGAAAGCTAATGATAATACTAGGGTTCCTCTCTTCTTTAAAGGTTACCAAACACAATGTCTAATAAATCCACCTGGCTATTGCGTATTTAACCATATCTACATTTATCCTTCTTTCAATACTAAACTTGAAAGTTTCAAAACAGGATCTCTCTTAAAAGTCAATTTTATGTTGAATTGCTGCTCTGGTTTTTAGACCCAGTATAAAACTGTCAACTTCACTTCTCCTCAGAAGTCAAAGTTGCGAATTGACTTTATCCTCTTCAGAGAAATTACTCATTCAGTAACATTTATTCTTGTTGTGGAAGACAGAGTTCTAAAATTAAGTTCACTGTTCCAGAACACGTACGTTTGGCTGCAATATCTAGAACACTCACGTATAGCAGAGCGGATACAAAGCATGCTTTTTAAGTAAATGAATACAAAACATATTTATATTTAATAACATAAATCATTACCTCCTCAACAGCTTCTACTAGAATTCAGTCTCTAAATGAAGCTTTATGTCCTTCATATTGCCCCGTCATAGACTATAAGGTCCTATTTTATCACCACAATATTCATTTACATCATGACTTTTATTAGAGGATGTTGGGAAGTCACATTTTTCTTGAATGAGTTAAGATAGCACCCTGGAAATGCAGAAGCTATCAAAACACTCAGATGCTGTAGTGTATATGTTCCTGTGCAGCTGTCTAACAGGAAGAGGATCGTCACTTCCAGGCTCTTGCAATAATCAGGAACTAAGTGGGTGCTTAATACGCAGAAGTCTTAATACTAAGATGAACAAAAAGGCAGCAATGGCAGCTAATCTACAAAGGAATGTGCAAGTGAGATGAAAATTTTGTGTACTTTCTAGGCCCTTACAGGACCAGATGTCATCTGATGTGATTTTCAAATTAAGAGATCAGTTTTTCTGTCGAAAAAACCTCCGAGAAAGCAGGAAATACTTTAAAATGATTTTTAGAAAGGGGAAGAAATAAAGTACCCCCATTTCAAAATTTCTGAAATGAAAATCACTGAAGAATTAGAATCCTAATTTCAGAATGTCCTTACAACATTACGTACAATTATTTTGTAATATACATATGGAAAGAAATGAGCCTTCAAGTATATAAATTGTCTGGTATGCAAGTGAAGCCTAGCAACTTAGCATACATTTTTGCTCAAAACTGCATAAAGGAGACCCTTGAGAACCACCAATGAGCTCAGATTCTTGGCAGACATCACAGAAGCAAAATTAATTCACACTCTGTGTATGAAATGTCTGACCTGCAGGTACTACTGCCCTTACCTTTTATTGTAAGGATACTTAGCTTATTACATATAGCACACACAGGAACTCTGGGACAGTACAGCACTTACTATTACTTGCATCAGTATTAATCTGTTTCCATAAATACCAAAAGCATGCCAGTTACCATTTATGCCCATCTGATACAGGAAATTCACTTTAAAGTATATTGAAGATGATATACAAATCATGTAACATAAATACAATCTCAAAATAATGGGAAAAATGTGCTTCTAGCTGCGTCTCGTGAAGCTGTTATTACAGATGAGTACCCCTCTGAGTACCTACTGAAGTCTATTTCCATGATACTGATTTTATATGCTAAGGTGCAGTGCAAACAAAAAGTCTTATTGTGGGACTTCTATTTTAACATTTTGAAAGGGTTTTGATGCCTTTTTAGGCCATGATTTTTGCTAACTGCACAGATTCAGAGCCTATTTTTCAGTTTTAAATGGTGCTTTCAGTGTCATAAAAATGACTCATGCTGAGTCACCCGAAATAATACAAAGGAATATTGTACAACAAAAAAGTGAAAAGAAATGTTTATTTCTGAATTCTTACACTGCTTGGCAAAAGAAAATCTTAATCCATGTAAGAAAGCAGATATTTCAGTAATTACAACATCTTTAAACTGCTTAGCACATATTGCTCGATGGAGAAAAAGTAGAAAACTAATTTGATGAAAGCATGTAAAAACTGAGGATTCGGAAGAAGAAAAAAATGAGTAAGGGGTGTCTTCTATTACATATAGAATCATTTAGAATTTCATGTTTGATTCTGCAAAGAATCTCCAAAGTTACTTGATGAGCAGCTTGAACCACTTACAGGTCAGGTCATTCAATCGAATCCCGTTAGTGAGCATAGGTAAATAAATAGGTTAAAAGTCAAGCATTTATATAAGTACTCTAAAGCAAAATATTACCTTTTATACATAAGATGGTGTCCAGCAGAGATGCAGTCAGACCAGGAAAAATCTGAAATAGTTAAAGTTCAGATTTGTTTGGAAATTTTCTTTCAGTTTATCACTGTACAAACTACATTCTTTATCCATAAAATATAACATTAGAAATAATCTCAGCCCAGCCAGAGTACACTACATCAAGAAATTATATATATTTGTAATTTATACTACACTGTAGTCTGTTGCGTGTTTCATTGTGCAACTTTAATATCAATCTGGGGCTTCTCAGGTTTCCTTTTTTCTCCCTTTATGAAATTTTGTATTTGTTTTCCCAGTTCACTTCTCTGTGGCCCATCCATGTTCTACTCTCTTCAGTAATTTAATTCCTGCCTTCATGACTGAAGCACGACTATGTTTCTCATTAGAGGGAGTCTATTTTTTAACTTTGCTTTTGTTACAGATTCATGAAATGCCTTTTGAAAATTTTAAAGAAGAAACACACTTGAACAGATTAAAAGCAGAGGGAAATGAACAGTAATGAGCTCATTTTCAGAGAAAAGAACTCATTAGCATGCAGACTTTCTTGATTTCTGTCAAAAAAAAAAGAAGGAAGTCATGGGTGCAGTTCTTCTTGGGGGGGGGGCAGAGGACAAAAAACCTTTAATAAGTAATTCTTTTTAATGAAAAAACATTTTATAACTGAAAACCCAATTTAGAGGTGAATTAGGGGAAGCAGTTCTACCAGTGTTTTGAATTTTCCTTTTTTTTCTACCCTCTTGTTTTCAGAATCTCTTTAGAAGAGTGGTAAATGGTTTCATCACAACCTGGGAAAAAAGTTGAGATAAAGCTAGTGTTTCCGTTCTGCATCTGGAAAACTCATGATCTCTCAAAAATGTCATTAGTGTGTTACTTTAGATTAGCCATGTGTCTAGTGCTGAGGTTCCTTATCTGGGATGTGAGTGAAGCAGATGCAAGTGCCTGTCTGAAGCAGGCTGAATTTGGGTGCCTCCTTTTCTTCATTTAGATGAGAAATTATACCTTGGATTAAGGAAAGGTTACCAGTGAAAAGTGTTTGAAAACATACATTTTTTAAATTTGAAAATAAAGAAGAAAAAGAAAGCAAATGGTTTCAACGGAACATTTTTCAGCAACAGTCCCTTGTGGTGATATATTTCCAGCCATCTATAGTCTGAAGTACGCTACCTAAACCTTGCACTGAAGACCGAGATTCTGATGGCTTTTGGTACATCTCTGAAGCCACATATAATCTACAGTCACAACATTTTTATGAGAGAGAAAAACACTGAATCTTATTTCCCCATTATTTTCACTAGTGAAAACCAGCAGTTACTTTTTGGCAAAAAACGTGACCAAAATATCTCTTATTAAATTTGTAAAATAATCACATTCCTCACATACATACTAGAAAATACAATGTAACTTCCTCTCCCCAACAAATAAATGAATAAGAATTATAGCCTGGGAAAGAGATTATCAGCCAAGTATCTTTCAACTGTATGGAAAGCTTATTATTGACTTCAAGGAATTTGGAGTCAAGCTCAGATACAGCAGGAACGAACCATGAGCCAGAGTACATAGGCCTTAGAGGAAGAATGATTATTCTCAAGATTATGAAAAAACAGCAACGTTTTCTCTCAGTTGTGCCTACAGAACCTCTATTAGACCATGCAAACTACTGCAAAATTTATGCATCATTTCTAAAACAGGTTGTTAAAATTGCTGAAAAAAATTTTGAATCCCAAGAACAATAATGCTGACAAATGCACACCTCATCCGCCCAGTAGCATATCTAAACCATGCACTAATTGGCATTCATGTAGTCTATTCTCTTCAGCACCTTAAAATATAATTATTGCATTTGCCATTTTTTCTCCTTTTAGCAAAGCTCAGTGTCCTAAGAGGCACAGTGAAGATCAATTACCTTGTTTTTATGCTTGTTTATAGTCATGTATTTTACTGACTATTCAGTATTACACACTGTTTAAAAATACTGTTGGATGTATGCTCTGTATTGGTATGTGATAAACTTCGCCATTTTTACTTTTCTGAAAACACATGTAGCAGATGTTTCCAAAAACAGCTGTTAGTCCCTACAAAAAAAAAATCACACTGTACAAATACTAATATTTTGTTAACTTTGCTCTCAGTATTTAAGCATACAAATAAATAATTTATAAAAATCCATAAAATAGAATATTAATGTAAAGTTCACTAGGCTAACAGAAAAAAGGGTGAACTTTGATGCTGGAAATCACTGCAGATTTCTGCAATTCTGCATAGATATATTATCAAGTGCTTTACTCAAGACATTTTAATGCTAAATATGATTCTTATTATTTTTTGTTGTTGTTGTTTAAAAAGGCACATTTGAATGAATCCTATCCATACAAATCCTTTGTATCATTGTAAGACTAAGTGAAAGACACTGGTGAACAGGACTACACATCAATTTCCAAAATAAAAAATAATTCTAAAACAAAGCTTAGTATTTTATTAAATATACTGAATACTGTTTTATCATTTTTATCAGTCTCCAATGGAAAGTTTAGTTCTTAAGTGGAAAAAGTATTTTCAGGGTTTTACCCCCAACACAACACCCTAAAGGAAAGAAGGAAGGAATACAATTTTATTATGTATCATCAAATCTATAGACTTTGTGCATTTGCTAAATACTTCCTTCTATCTTCCTCATTCTCAAAGTCAAAAGAAAAATTTAATGTAAAACAGAAGGCTTTTATTTTCTTCTTTTTTTTTCCTTAAAAAAAAAAAAAAAAGTAAGAACCCCCAATTGAAATAACATCATATGTTAGTCCACTGAGGTCAGAGTTCTTTTACACAATTGTTTATTTCCACTAACTTCTCAGTACTTACTCAAAGAACAGAGACAGAATATATCCTTTTGTTTCTCCACTGCCCCCATTTTAAAATACAATATTCCTATGAAAACCTCCAACTATATAACTAAGGATATCTAAATAGTTCTTTATTTTTGTTTCAAACCACAATTTTGCAGGAATCCTTTATGTTTATACCAACAGCTCACTACAGTAAATTTTGTAAATGTGTCTCTTTACATCGTTCTAGCAACAGAGGTATTTGAAGAACTTTCAAAATATATTTCCAGCTTCGACACATTACGTAAATAGATACTGTATGCTAACACACTTTCATTGACAGTGATATCAAAACAACTTCAGCTATCAAAACAAGCTTCATGAAATGCTAACATAAAAACAATATCGATACAGTTTCCTTAAAAGTACAGGTGAGTACCTCATTCTAAGATCTACCTCATTCATTCAAAGTCACAAAAAGCAGAGTTCAGCACTTCAGCCAAGACAAGCAAAATGAAGCTTGTAAATTCTTGCTTCCAATAAGGGAGAAACTTACCAGAGCAGTTTGCACTTACTGGGGAGAAGTAGGATAGCAGCTACTGAACAGAGGTCCTCAGAGTCTGGAAAGAAAAACCAAAACAATAGCGTTCTACAGTGAGATGGAAGGAAAACAGGTAACATAAGAACAGTGAGTTTCAGCTTTTCAATTTGCAGACTACCTGTACATTTTCCAGAAGTAAAATTAATCTCCCTCTATGACATATTCAAGCATATGAAAACCCTTGGGAATTTTTTGTTACCTTTTGCTTGCTTCTCAGGAGTGGTCCTTGAGTTAAAAACTACTGATTAATACTAAAGCAGAATTAGTCAAACCCTTTTTGATTTCCAATAATCATGTGGAGTTTAGAAAACAAAGCAACTATGGATGGAAGTATAGGACTGCTCAATAGTCTTAGGAAGAAAGAATAGTTAAAAATGTTTGTTTACTTAGAGATGTTCAGATGGCTTATTTGTGAGAAATCCAAAAAAAAATAAAAGAACTGTGTTTATCAGCTTAGTTGTTAAGAACCAACCCTTTCATTTTTTTTTTTTCTTGTGATTTTAAAAGTGTGGATGACCTTGCTAAAGTTAAACAAGAACATGAAAACCGTGAATGAAGTGGCTGGAATAAAACTACTGCCAGTACATCTTATGGGACCAAGGAGCCCTGACCTAATCTTTAGTCTTTTACACAAAATGAGTCTGATCTTCAACTTGCTGCCATGAATAATTCACACATTCTCCAATTCTTTATAAGGAAAGGAATTTTTCTGTTAGGGATTATTCCGGCGTGTAAAATTGGTGAATTCAACTATATAATAATCAAATCCTTTCAAACTGCATGCATAACTTTAACCAATGCATTGGGTCAATCTGTCCATGCTAGAACTACATCAATAAAGTTCTCATCTTGGTATGTTTCTGACATTTCTTGACTTATGTTTTAGGTTAAAAATAAAAGTAATTCAACCAAAGCTGTGACAACAAGAATAACCGGCCTCAAGGTAATGGAAACTATCTGTTAGTTTTCTGACTTCTTTCACTATGTATTTTGGCTTCACTGTACCACTGAGTCTTGCTTGGTACAGAACAAGACCTGCTCGTTCTGCTGTAAGTGTATTCTTCCTGTCCATCTTTTCTCAAGCTTCTGCCATTTTTCTTGGTTGCTTGGTGCAATGAAATTTCCCATGCCCACACACACGCAATCAGTTGCATTAATATTGTTTGTGATAAGCTTGTTAAACTTCATTTTTTTCCTCTAAAATCGGTGCACAAGAAAAAGCTTTACTTTGCCTGTAACCTCAGCTGTTGTGCTACCACAGGTTCTAGAAATACAAATAAATACACAATAAGGTAATTTGTTGGGTTTTTTTTGTTTGTTTGTTTGTTTTTAACATATGATTTCTTTAGTCATTGACTATTGAGGAAGTACCTTTCCACTCACTTTTTCTGCTTTTTGCTTCAGCTCTGAGGAAAACTGTGCAAGACAGTGGTAAACACTCGTAAGCAACAGTAGGACCAGAATTTCATTCGTAGTGTATGGTTCGCATAAGGAATTACTGTGAGAATCTGGTTGTCAGAATTTTGATACACCATGGCCCCATTCACTACCCAGACTCTCATTTTATTACACTGCCTGTGATACCTCCTTTGAAGCAAGTGAATTGAGGAACAGACGAAAGACAGTAGGTAGGCAGTTATGCTGTCATAGAGCTGAGAGAGCTTATTTGGCCTTGCTTTGAGCCTGAGTACTTTCTAGGAATGTAAAAAACATGATGGTGAAAAGATGAAGGAAATGCCATTTGTAGACAGTGTCCCATTCAGATTCAGACAATTCTCCTGCCACGTCATTTCCTTGGGCCTAGAGTTCCTTATCAGTTGATGCCTGTGCCAGTGTAACAGTGGTAGAATTTAGACACCTGTGGCTACAGAAACGTTGAATATTTTACTGTGGATCAAAGATCAGCCAAACATTTAAAATCCTTTCTCTTTTTAAGATATGAATACATATACGCGGGATTCATTTCTTCCATTAACTTCAGTAACAAAGTATGTACTGAATAATGACATAAAGCTCTAATGAGGAAAATGATCTGACTGAAATGCTAGATAACAACGAAAAAAAATCCCAATAAATTTCAGGTGGAACAAAACTGCATTCATTTTGAATGCAAACTGAAAAAAAAAAAATTAAAAAGATCTGTGGTACAGGACCCCAAGAGACCTCTTCCTCACAATTTTGCACAACATTTCTCATCAGCTATGAGCTCATCTGCCTGCATAACTCAGAAATAATTCTTTTTTTTTTTTTCTTCCTGTAAGTTCAAGAATATAAAATCCATGTACTTGGCAAGTCTAACTTGGGATCTCTCTCCTGTCTGCAGATATTTCTCTAAGGAAATGAATCCCCCCTTTGCAGGCCAGAAGAAGCCCCAAGCCCCTCTTTGGATTCCAAATGCAGAAGCATTCTGCAAAGCAGTGTAAAACAACTTATTTGTAGCTCCTGGTTCTTCGTCGTATGTTTTTTCTGCACATTTTAAGCATCAGTCTGCAATCTTCTGTAGTCCCAGTAGAGGGCAATATAATTAAGCCATTTATAAAAGGCTTTTCAAGGCAACTGCTGCAACCAGCTCCTACAGCACACCTCACGTTTTGTTGTTGCTGTAGGTTTGGGTTCTAATGCCAAATGTTTTAAAATTAAATCTGCTTTTGATCCCAGAAAGGCTCATGCTGCTTATTTCTTTTTTACTGCACAAAACACACAGGTATGTTCTCAATACCTGAAAACATCTCTGTAAAAAATCAAGATATAGTCCTCTTCACTACCATTTTTCCTTGTCCTCAGCCACCCACCTGAATGTAAATGTGGTTACAGTATGCCTCACATCCATAAGAAATCTGCACATTAATATGTAGTTTTAAAAAGAGTCTCAGAGGTACCTCTTGAAATGGATTAATGGGCAAATTGGAAGCAAATCAATTGACAGTACATGATGAATGTTATTTAATTCATTCTATGGTTTTGCTATTCACACACATTCATCTGTGCAGGTAGACATTCACATAAATATGAATTGAAACCTCACTTTCCAAGTGTAACTGCAGGGAAACCTGCACTGAGAATGAATAGGAAAGCATTATTTTACAGTATGTAAGTTTATGGATCATAAGAGATCGTGCAACATTTTTAAAGATTATCCCAATGATAAGGCTCTGTGGTTTTATTTACCAAGGTCTAGACACATTTAGACACTTACAAGTTCTTAGAAAGATAACCAAAGCTCTAAGACAAGAACTGAATAGCCACCTGGCAGATTTCATAAAATCTCACAACAGTACAATGAACTGTATTAGAGTTTCATAAGTCATGAAGGAACAATATTCCCTACTGAGCATTATAACCAGTCAAGATAACACCAAGAACAGCTGGTAAGTCTGACAGTGTGATTTCCCTCTCCTCAAGTGTAAAGAGACAAAAGTATGAAACAGCTGGAAAATATATTCAAAGTATGACTGGCACAGTGTCACAATAAAAGTGTCAGGTAAGCTCATTGCAAACCAGTAGCTTTATTTATTTCTTGTCTAATTTGTAACAAGACTCATATGTGATGGAAATGGTAAACGAAGTGACAATGCATTTCTCTGCAGTTTTACACAGATTCCCTAAACGCAAAGAGTGGTCCTGTGCTAAAAGTACTCCATTGCAGTGTAAAACAACAACAAAAAAAAAGTTTGATTCTTCTCCTCATTACATTTGGCATCTTCAGTTCCCTGTGTATAAAATGTCTACAGTATTTCCTGTATGCTTTGTCTGTGGATGGCTTGTGCAGCAACAGTAGATTGCAATTGCTGCTACAAGTCAAACATTCACAATAAAAAGCCAGTCCTTGGCTGCACATTCTTGCAGAGAAAGAAGTAGCTTATGTTTTATTAATATATACATCAATACATCTACAATAATATATATGTATATATACTGTACCCAACACAACTCCAAGCTCAGTTGATATACTTCAAAGGTATTGTGATGTAACTAGAAAATAGTTATATATATCAAGAAGCCAAAGTTACTAAAAGACAGAAAACTCTGCACAAAATGTTCTGATTTTCCAGCAGATCACAAAAAATGTGTGAGCATCTTTTACAGGTATGAAACAGGATATATGATACCATACAGGAGACTACATGCTCTGTCTCCTTGCATTTCCAATTCATTTCTTCATCAGACTGAGGCTTGTGAAGACAGAACTGTTATTCCTTGCTTCTATTTCACCTTTCCAGATCACACAGTCTAGCAGCCACTTCCAATTGTAAAATGACTTCTTTATTTTCATGGAGATAGCTATTACAGAAGCAAAAGTTTCATCTATATCCCTTTTATCTATGGTGTTCTGTACACATTAAGAAGCCAGAAAAGATTAGATGAAAAAAATTTTTGTCTTTGTATTGGAGAGCGACTGACAGGAAGATAAAATTGCCAAAATGTTTATCACAGAACTTCTATAAGCAATGGAAGTAATGGTGCCTGAGAGCTAAAAAGTTTTTGACATTCTAGAAATAGTGAAGTACTGAGGGAATAGTGAAGTTTCCATTCTTGCAGGTCTTTTAAAGGTGAAGCAGGTTAAACAAACATCTGATTAAAAAAAAAAAAAAAAAAAAAAAAAGTCTTT
>VXAA01005462.1:126113-171993 GCA_013399115.1 Anseranas semipalmata
AAAAAAAAAAAGCTTTGATCTAAACCATCCTGCTTTGAGACAGGAAGATGGACTTGATGATCTCTAAAGATCCAGATATATTTCTCTAATTCCCATAGATTTTTGTCTTACAGCTCAATTCTCCTTTGGCAAGATGCAAACTGAATTAAAGTTTTCCCTGTTGTTGGGATTCACATGGTATGTTTCTTTCATACAGATAGATGATCTAGCATCTGTGGGGACTGAGATCATAGCTTAGCCTGAATCACATCACATTTTTTAATGAATCTTTTGGAAACCCAGTATCCTTTACACCATTAACCCTTGTTAGATAAAACTGCCATTAGTCAGCAGAGCCTCACATTTTTAAGGGTCACTCCCTTAGGAAACTAATTAGTTTTTGATAAAATACTTTAAATTTCAGTTGCATTTGACCCTTTTGTTTCTAACATTTACTCTACACTACTGGATCCCGTAAAGCTACTGTAAGTTATGGTTACATATACACAGGCATCACACAGGGATGATTAATGCTTTCTGTTCATGTGGCATTGCCAAAACTGTACTTTCCCATGCAGTGCAGCAGTGAAAAGATGATATATTGCAATGAGTTCAGAGTTCAGAGAATGCCATCTAAATTAATTACCAGTTTGGAGGGACTGATTCATCAAGCAAACTTGAAATAATAAAGATGCACATCTTTGCCTAAACAACACCTACTACAGGAAGATAAAATGAATAATCAAACACAAAAATTTTAACATCGATAAAGTGATCTCAATTAAAAAGTCAATATTTGCATATCTTAACCACACTGTGGCATGATAGGTCATGACATTTGCTTAAAATGAGATCCAAGTGCAGTATAAAAGGTAGAACTGTATATAAATGGAATGAAAAAAACACCACCTTAGCATTAACAAAATGGTAGTATAGTTCTGATTGGTAGTAACTTGCAGCTATTCAGAATCAGTGGTTACACAGCAGTTCCCCATGCTTGCAGGAACATTGCAAAAAGCAGTGGCTCGAACTGAATCTCAGAAGCATTAAGAATGAAATTTTACCCTCCTCCTTAGAAAGCAGCAGGTTGTACACTTTAAAAGGCCATCCCATTTGGGGCACTGTAAAAAACACTTTGTATAACAAGGCAGAAAATTCACTGGCAATTCAACACGGTCAAGGAAAAAACTAAAGGAAATATTTCAAGCTCGATGCCAAAAAAAAAATCCTTAAGCAGCTAGTTAAAAGCTCAAAGATCCCTTTCCAACCCTCCCCTCCAGCTATAAAGCATTGCTCCAAACTCAGACACATGAGAGCTGGTGAAAACACATCCACTATTAAGTTCAGTGATTTGATAGCTTTTTCTTTCCTGAAATAAAGTTTCACATATTCATGCTACAGTGTGCTTCTTTTTATTTATTGGCTTTAAAAGTGTCAGATATTTGTACGCTGAACAGAAATGATATGTTATGCCTGATAACAATCATCAACAATAACAGTAAGAACTAAATATATGCCCAATATATCCTTTTGGTACCATGGGAAACCATATATCAACATTCAAGACAATTGAATGTTTATCTGACTTGCTGCTTCATTGCAAAAGAGGATTTTTTTTCCCTTGTTCAGACACAATGTTTGCCACTCACGTTCATTTATGTGATCCAGAAAATATACATTTTTTTTTCTACTCTCAAAATGGCCTAGGCATCTAGCGATTCTGTTTCATCAAACCCATTTAATTTAGAGCAGTAGATTTTGTATAGTTCCTGTTTAAACTCATCATTGCATATCATTTCCATATATTTTCTTTTTAAGAGAAGAATAATTTGATCATTCTTTCATGTTATAACTCATTAATATAACTTGCGAAAGTTTTATGGTTTAGAGGCTTTTTGAATAAAATTGTTTCTGTCTTTTGAAAAAAAGGTCTACCCTTAGTGTTAAACACAATTACAAAAAATATCTAATTAAGTTTTAAGAAAAACATGCATTGTATTTTAAGTGTTGGGGTTGCCAAATTTGGTTCAGTAATCTTACAGAGGTATGGTGGTAGTATCAAACCACTCCATTAGGAATGTTATATGCATTTAGAGATTACACTCTGTAACCCCAGCTGTCTAAAAGCAGCCTAGTTGAGTGTCTGGATAGAGAGATCCTTGTTTTACTACATCCCCTAGCTGCTGTGTATGGATCTTACAAACTACATGTCTCTTGGTCAGTGCAGAAACTAGCATCGTGTTTTCTCTTGGTCATTCTGGAACATTTCTTTTGGTCATTCATTAGAGAGGGTAACCCTGGCTCAGGCCCTTGCCTATTTCTTCCCCAAGAATACTGCTGTATCCTCAGAGATTTAAACAAATCCCTTCTCAGTTCTCCATTTTCTATTTTAAAGCATCACACGAAGATGGGGTGAGAGGAGACGACATAAAAGAGAAACTAAACAGAAGCATAACTTTCCACATGTTTGAGTACAACATCTCTTTTTAGATAGTACAAAACAAACAGTTAATGAAAAAAATAAAAGAAGCTGTAAAGACGGTTACCTGACTAGTTTCCCGAAATGCTGAAGTCTCCTTCCCTTCTCATGTAGTCACAGCTTCTCCAAACCATAGAGCTAGTCAGTCAGGCAGTCTCGTATGAGGAATAGCCCTGTAAACACAATTTTTACCATGAGTAGAAGAAGGCCACAGGCTTCTTTATGATGACCTGAGCTGACAGTGCCCAGGTCTCAGGGCTGGGCTGGTCTCGCCATCGCCCCAGCCAGATCTACCTCTGACAATGGGGCAGTGACCATTGCCTCCCTTGCGGGCACTGACTCCAGCAGTGCTATGGGAAAGAAAGGCCTGACCCCCCTGGGCCACCCATGGGGAACCAGCAGCAGCTCCGTGGGTGCCCAAGGCCAAGGAGTCAAACCTAACATCACAGAAAAGGGTTAGATATGCAGAAGGGTTTCTGGATATTGCATTTTTTGTTTGTTCTTTAATAACAATTTTAACTGTGTTATTAATGAGCCTCTTCCATATTAACTTAAATTACCAGATTCTTAAAACACTATCTGGACTGACAGCAAACTCTGAGTTTCATACACACATATATATGGGACGTCACCTTTTGCTTATATCAGAAGAGTTTGAACATAACAGAGTATACAGTCATCATCATCGGTACCTTTCATTCTTTTGCCCAAGTGTTCTTTAAAATAGCTGATAACAGAAACCTTTTAAATAGTTTTCAAATCTCTCCAAAAATAATGAAGCATTGTTTCCGTCTCAAAACAATGTGATGTTTCTAATGAGCAGTTTACGCTATGAATTTCCCTTCTGCATCAATTATTCACTGGAATGAAAGAATCTACTGGAGGGAAAGAAAAGAATCCACCTTGGAGTATTCTTCCACCATCTGCTCCTTCCTAGAGATGGCTGTCAAATCACCTTCACTGAAGTACTAAATTGCACAGCAAAAATGTCATTCATTTTTTAATCTTCACTTGAGATTAGAATGGGGAAATCACAGAGGGTTCATCTGTAGATAACTCATCTCACGGGATTCCTCTAAATGTATGCTTTTTCCTCTCCTTTACCAGTGCTGAAGAATAGAACATTTGCTGTGATCATTGTCCTTGTGACAGCTACATGACTGAAAGTGATAATATCATACTAATAATATCAATAGTGCTTTGGTAGTAATTCTTTTAAACATCCAAAATACAGAGAACTGGGCCAGGGCAGGCAAAGCAAAGTTTGTTCTTAAAGATTAAGATTATTGTATGTGGTTCTTCTGATGTGTTTCAAAATGGACAGTTAATAAAGTATCCCTCACAAAGGCACGAAAAAGATTGTGAAGACAGAAAATTTGTGGAAGAACAACTGCTGACAACATAAGACCATTCAGAATGCCTCAGACAAGGCAACACTATATGAAACACTTTGAGACAATGTCATAGTGTAAACTGAAGAAACAGCATTATATAAGATTTAGTACAGACAAGTCCAAGGCAAAGAATACTTGCAGAAGTATTTCAAACTTTTAAACACATTAAACTAGATGAAGCAATTGCCTATGGCTTGTAGAACAAAATGTATTTTCATAAAAATCAATGAGTGTTACCCACTGAGTAAGAACAGGGTTTCATGTAATGGTCTAATTCATATCCGAATTATAACAGTGTAGAACTGAAGTAACCCTAATAAAGCCCAATTATCATGATTATATATTTATAATTGAGTAACTGACTGTAAGCATTTGATTAACAATGATAGCTAATTGAAGATACATCCCAACATATAGCAAGAGTTAAAATATAAAATACAATTATTCAAATGTTACAAAAGGATTAGGGAATGATATGATTACATTAGTTTAATTCATTTCATGGGCCAAATCAATTCATTAATGTAACTGAAAATAGAATTACTTAAGATACATATTTGTTTTTAGCTGTTGTTTCTTGAACTCCAGTACCATGGTTATTGCTACCTTTCTAAAGGAGACCTGTTAGTGAATATATTAGTTTGCGTAATATAATTTGTGGGTGGAAGACAGAAGAGGAAGAGTTCAAGGAAATTTTCCCTTCCCCCAAATGAATTTCTTAGCTACTCACTACCAACTGTCAAATCTAACTTTCTGCTTTATTCAGCATTGCTAGTTTGGTTGCCATTCTTCTTTTCTGATATAGTTTGGAGAACCCGTAAGTACATTCTGGACCTAATACATCACATTCCAATAACTTAGTCACACACCCAATTACCGCTTCACAGCCTGCATTGGCATTAAAATTCCATTCTTATTTCTGTGACAGAGGCTGTAACAAGAATGGGATTGGTAAACCAGGAAACTGTTTTGAATGTGACTGTAATAGGGAAGGGGGAAAAATGTAATTTACACCTATTCTTATACTCTAAAGAATACACTTGTGCTCCTTGAATGATATGCAAAGCAATCAGTGATGTTGGTAAGAAGTAGAAAAGTCTAAGAACAGTAATTTAAAAGATATCAGACTCCTCTTTAACATATATACATACATAACCAAAGTGACTTTTGATTAGCATACTATATCAAAATTCATATGTAGTCAAATTGTTAATAATAATAATTTTTTTCCAATGCAAATTCAAAGCAAAGCATCATCTGTGAAACTGTTGCAATGGAGCAGAAACAGGTTGGGTATCTGTTTCCCCAGCACAATTTTCTGCCTTAATGGAGAAGCACACATTAAAAGCTCATTCATAGCATTCCAAGATTCATTGTAATATTGTAAGATTTATTAAAGATGATGTGGTGGTTTCTTATGTCTTGTGTTCCAATGTTAACAGAAATTAATTTCAGCCAAACAAGTAATTGGATATTATCTCTGTCCTGTGGAATTTTACTTGTACTAATGTACTGAGACACCACACTTTAACCAAAAATGACTTCTAAGAGAATCAAAGAAGGATGAATGATAGACAGATTTGTTAAAATTTGGACCAGCTCATGTAGCAATGAGTTTTACCTCTGTTAATGAACAATAAGTGAACATTTTTCATTGAACACATCTGATTTCCTTAGTGCTTCTTGCTCACTTTGGCAGTTTATAGAACTTCATACACTGCAGTTCCTTACTTGAAACACAGCAGTGAATCAAATCAAGCATGACTGGATAAGTGTCTTCTAAATTTAAAAATCAGATCATGAACATTTAAATTATCAGCAAAGCAGTTTCATTCATTTATACTGAAGTTAGAAACATCCATTCTTCATTGTGTAATTAGTGGTTTGGGTATCACAGAGTTGACAGCTGTTTATAAACTTTAAAAATGCAGCTACTCCACAAGTACCACCACAGGCTGAGATCCTGATAAAATGTAAGAAGTACATAAACATTTAACAAAACACCAAATTTGGAGAACATCTTTTAATTAAGTATCCTAGTCAGGTTCATTAAACTTCTGCTGATGGATTCCTTAAAAAGCTTCAAAACAGCAGGAGTCATCACACAATCAAATTCTGTCATATGGCAAAGCTCATATTGCATCATTCATGTTTTTAAATTCTACATTCAGATGTTGGATGCCCAAAACATTGTTTTTATGCATGCAACACTAATTTATGTCTAAATCTTGCTGGGGTTCCTGAATTAAAAGCTGTTTTCCCTCTCGAAGGAGCTTGATTCAATACATATTTTCCTAATACACCTCCATGACTCAACTCTGCAGAAAACAGTTAGTATGTCATCTAAAAAGATGACGGATAAAGGTTTTGAGCAATTGTTTCCCCACCTACATGCACATAGTCTTGCTCATGGCTACTCATATAATGGATATTAGTATAGTCTGAGATCTAGATACACCAAGATCCCACAGATACAAGGTCTCCTCCGCTTATGCAGGAAGCACCACATTTCCTGCTGTTTTTTAGGGTCTTCTAGCCAAAGCTGAAATTTTCTACAGTTCTTAACTTTCTTAGTGACTGCTTTTGGCAGCCACTCTATGACTCCACATAGTGGAGTCATGGCTCAGTGAGCCACTCTATCACAACTCTATGATGCTTACATTACTCATGCCTTGTGAATGGAACCTCAGTATGAGACACATACTTCAGTATTTCTTATTGATTAGCAGATGCCGAAAAGGTAAATGGTCTAATGCCAAACTTTGAAATGCTCTAACTACTTTCTTGGATCATACCAATTGGTTTGAAATACCCTCTGGGAGTCAGAAAGAGGGAAAAAAAAAAGTCCTGGTTACTTCCAATAAACAGCTCCTCTTTTCTAACAACTGAACACTACATAACCAGATGCTCTGTACTCGGTACTGCTTCAGACTGATATATTTAACCAATTTTGGATAGGTGATCGTATATCAACCCTCCTTGTCCTTTTCTTTTTCCTTCCTCAAATATATTCACTAGAGATTTTTCCAAAGTCTAGACAGAGAGCATATAATATTTCATTCCAATATCTACCATAAAAATGAATATATCTTTGATTCTATTATACATTAGTATCTGTTATGTGTGCAACATGAAAGTCTTGTAGGATATATTTTCCTTCTCCCGAAGTTATGTATTACCTCTCTTAACCTTAGCAAAGTTATATGCGTGTATCTGAGGGTGAATCAGAATTTATGACTTTGGAAGCTCTGTAATTAGAAAATTACAGTATTTAAAAAACCCAGAGGCACCATAATTAATTACTGTTCTGTATATCTTTGAAAGTTTTGGGTTTTTTTTTTTTTTGGTTAAAATTGAAAAAAAAAACATGTTATTACTTCCCTTCTTTACCACTTCAAAGCAAAGTATCTTAACTTTTTAAATAATTACAGTTATCTCACACAGGAACGACAATTTTTTCTAGGGCAAACACACTGTGAAGAACTATGATAAAAGTAATGTACCTTGCACTTTTCAGTACACACACTGCAAGGGGCGGGGTAATAGATTTTTTATAAAGTATTCATTTTTGGCCTGGAAGATCACTAATACTTTTCAGTGCTTTCTTATTCTGAAATTATATTTTCAGGATAAAATGCTAATGAAGTTAATAACTGGTTTATTTTGTCTGGATTTTGTTTGACTTTCCTACATTCTTCATAACACTGTCACTGTCACACATTTATACTAGCCTTGCAGAAGTCATACTGAAATCTGAACAGTACTAAAATGAGAAACAAGGAGAAAACTAAATGAATGTCAGAAAGTAGACTTTTACTCTATATGGAGTTATTCTAATGGTTTTCATTAACAAGACAACTTTTCATTGAGTGAAACAAGTAACTGATGAAAACGGATCATTAGAAACCTCTATTTTCACAAATGCTGTTTCACACTAGTCTGTAAATTTTGTGCTCTATGATTATTTAAATTTAAAAAAATATGTGATGAGTTCTTACTGGTTTGGTGAATGAGGTAAATAGTTGAAACACTAAGGACATCTGTATCCATAAAATGTAGCTAGTGCTTTAGAGCTGTGAAGAACTGTAGCATCTTGCCACATCTACAGACAGGGTAATGGAGAGGACAGAATAAGATAATTCATATATTATCACTACAGCTTCTCTCCAGTACAAGGTTCACTAAGTTGAAATGTATTTATGCTGTTTTCTTAGATTATGGGTCAGTGCTTTCTGATTATATTACAAGCAATTTAGAGAGATGCATGATACACTCCGAAAAGAAATAAAACTGTCAAATCAGTTGCTTCTAAGGCTTTTTGACCAATATCAAACATCAAGATTGCAAATACCACTCCTCTAAATATCATTTCTTTTTTATTATGCTGTGCAATCAAATAAACACAGGCTTTGCTTCATTTCATCTCAAGAGAGTTAGAAAACTGAAACATCAGAAATTTAAATCAGATATTTTTTAGGTTTATGTTCGCATTTTTAAAATCACCTCACTGTATCTTAGTATGTCACCACAAGTCACCAGTACTACACCCACCTACATTATTTTGACATAAACTGTTTCTCTTTCACATGCTTTCTACTCCTCAGCCTTCCACATTCACATCACAAGTATATGCTAATGCATTCAACAGATTATCTAGCCTACTGTTCCACTCTGCAAGATTATTAGAAAGCTGCTCTCCTTATTTGCCTGCAATTTATCCATATCTCTTCTGACACATTGAGGGGTTAATGTTGACAGCTTTGGTGAGCCTAACTGGTAGTTAGTGAATTCTGTACATCTAATATTAAGCAGGAGTAATAATACAAATAGAATGCCCTTCCATATCCAGATGTAAAACTCTAATTTTGCATCAAATAGGAGAAAACACTCAAGTTTTCTGTTTCCAATAAAAAGCAGAATGGATAATAATGAATTGTATCCAAAATACTAGCAACTCTAGAAGATTTCCTTTTCCTTCCTTTCCTCAGTGGTGTGGGAGGGTGAAGGGGCATTTACTTTTCCACATGAAATGGGAAGATATAACCATTTGTCGCTAAGCTTCTGGTAGTTTAGAGCTATTAGAGATATGATAATACTTTTTTCCAACATTGCTTTTCTGGAACCTTCTGGTTTGTTATTTTTTGCATCATTTTGACTTTACATTTTCATCTGTGTGTATTTAACCATGATGTAAATTACGTCAGCTCCTTTCCTGTAAAAAGCCACAATGTGAGTTAGAGCTCATAGTGACCAGGATTTACCCTTCCCACCACCTTTTATAGATCGTTTCTATGGAGGACCAATGGTATGGAGAGAGTCCTTTCCCCTTGCAGGATCTTCTGTTATCAGTTATAATTTACACAAAGCCTTCAATAATGGTTATCATTTTCTTCACAGATGCAGAAACACTGTCTCCAAGTAACTGCATACAAGCAACAGTATAAAACTGCAAGCAAAGGACACCATACTCTTTCTTGCAAAGGTCAATATGGGCTGCTCTAGCCAGTGCTTGAAGCTACACTGGAATAACCTAGAAGTTCAGAGAATAACAATTCTGACCCTCTCATGGGACAAACAGACTGCTAGCTGTGCAAACAGAGCTAGCAAGCATCTGGAGCTGCTTTTCTCAAAGAAATTGCAAGCTTCTCCAGACTCGTCTCATATAGGTTAAGGCTCCAACAAGACTTCACAAACAAGTGTTGAGATACAGAGAGGAACAAACTAAGTGAGCATGTGCAAAATTTTACTGACTTTGCTCTGGTGGTTAAAGGTCCTATTCTACAAACACATACTTTTTCTGATGCAGAGATATTTTGTCAGAAGATTCCCAGCTGACCTTAATCTCTTCTAGCCTCAGCTCACTTGTGTGAAGAAGAGTTCAGGGAAATTTAGTAGACAGTAGAAGAAAGTTTGCTTAATTAATGAGCTTAACTTCCAAAAATGTATAGCATGCCCCCTTTGCAAATAATTTACAATAAGAACTAAGAATTTTTTTTCAAGGGTGTGTGCGTAAAAGAACAATTACGTACAGGTATTCAAATTATGTCTAATATTAATTGCAGTTAGGAGCACAAATAGTACGAGTCTTATTTACCAAAAAGGCTGCAGGGCAAAGCAGTGGGATATTCAGAAAAACACGTAGGGAAAGAAGCCTGTATATGTTTGCTGTTTTAAGTCCTGAGTAAAAATGTTCTTAAAATATTTTGTCTGTAGAAGAGATGAACCAGGATAGTCATAAGAACAGCCTGCTGACACTAATTACTACTAAAAAAATACAGATATTTTCCCTTTATTATGAGCATTATTTCAATATCTGTTTTACAATATTTTTCAATATCAGTTTACAGGCATTTGAAAGAACCAGACAGTATCTTCAGGTGCTTCTAAAGCAGTTCAATAAACAGTATTTTTTTCATAGCATACTAAATAAATATAAGAAGTTATGCACATTGAAGCTCTTATTCTGAGAATGAAGTTTTTACTTGACAATGAAAGCAGAACTTTTCAAATACTTACTACTTCAGCTTCTCTCTAAAGGATATTGGTTTTAACGGAAAATTTACCCACAAGGTATTTTTAATGAGCTACTAAGAAGATCTTTGTGCAAGAAAAGTTTAATACAAAGTCAATTTGTCTTAATAATATATATCTGTTTTCTATAGACTTAAGCTGAATTCACTTAAATATTTATTTATTCAGACTTTATGCTTCCTTTTGGCTAGAAATAAAGTGGACTACACTTATCTAAAATACAACTTTACTTAAAATCTATATGTAAACTGTATGTAAATCTCTTGTTCTAAAATCTTATCATAAACAGTCCCCCAGCTTAGTGTTAAACACTGCAGGGGAGCACATGAAAAAAAAAGGAAGAAAATAAAATGAATGGAATTGAGTCAGAAAGAAAAGAACTGCAGTAGGAAAATCAGCCCAGAAGAGATGTTCCTAGCTCCCAGGATACTGTTCAGCTGATTTCTCAAAGAAACACTTACATTTTTAATATTAATGCGGATACACAAATTGGGCCATCTGGAATAAAATCAGTAAGTTTATCAGCCCTTAGCTGCAACAGCTTTGTACCATATGCCATATGGAAACAATTATACAAGCCTCATACAACAGAACACCTGATACTTCAGTCATTCTGTATTGTGCAAAAATACAGGTGTTTTAACATTTCAAATCTACTGTATGTCCAGTAGTAAAAATGTGTATTTACTTTTCAGTGAGAAGTCAAACAAGAATGTGGTCTATGTAACATCGAGAAAAGGAGCTGAAATCAAAAGTGTTCAAAGATACTATGCAGCATGCTCTTGTAAACATTCTGTTCTTTTTTTCCTTTCAGAAATGTGTTAAACTTTTATAAGAAAAACAAGAGTTTATATTTGTTCTGAACTATCCCCATAAGCACGCAACTATGAAATGTAAAAGTACTGCAATTATTTAATGGATTTCAATTAAAAAATGTTGCATTTCACTAACACACGACAGTATTTAAAGAAAAAGGAGTTTAGAGAGCATTCCACTATTACTATTCATTACTTATATTAAAAAACTTCTGGACTTATGCCCCAAACTCTGGCAAAAAGATATTACAGTTGTCACCGTGATTCTGTGTTGATGGACTCACTCTTTGCTGCAAGACCACGTGTCACCTGACTCTGGAGGACAGGCAGTTTCTTTAGGGATCCTTGGTTAATCACATTTTAATCAGCACCAGCATACAAAGAACACTAAAATGATGTGATTTTTTTTTTCTTCACTATGTAGGCTTTAACAGTAAAGCCTAAAGTAAAAATAAATATACTGACCAACATGGAAGCTTTCTATTTTGTCCTGTTCTTTTGCAAACAGTTTGAGAAGATACAGCCATATACTGAGACAATTCACCATCTTAGTATCCCTCCAGATGGAGTAAGTCTTACTGAGATCAACTGGCTAAAATACCACACAGCATTTCAGAAAAGCACAGGAGACAGCTCAACTTGTTTCTGCTTTAAGCTAAGAACAATTCACAGGAGTCTGACCAATATAAACAAAAGAATCTATTGTTTGAAGAGGCTCCTTCAGGTGAGGAAGGGATCTTCTACACAAACAGAAAAGATATCAAGCCCATAGCAGTAGAATAATATTTTTGAAGCATTATTTATTAAACTACAAAAGTGAATTTTAAGTAAAATTAACAAGCTCTGAAAATAAAATAAAATAAAATAAAATAATAAAACAAAACAAACATAGTGATGCACTGAGCCTTGTATATATACATGATAATTTAATTATGATAGATTTAAGGAGTTCCTCAGACTGATACAAAACAAAAGTCATACAGATAATTCGCTAGCAGGTTAACATGTATAAACATGTTTATAATTTAAGATATAGACCCATTCAGCTTCAAGTTTGTCCACAGGAAATTTTTGAAACTTTACAGCTTGAAGATAACAGTTTTCCATGTTTGGGCTCTGTGAAATCTTCATATATAAAGGTGTTGGTTTTGGTTTAAGCTTTACTTGGTGTTTTGGAATTGAAAAGACAAAGCAATTTGTCTTTAAAATTCAGCAATCCATAAACCTGAATGGTTTGTCATGTTAGGTGGAAAAAGTCTCCAGTTCAGTTTTTAATACACTTGTAATAATAGTCAATCAGCAGGATTAGTTTTACATTCAATATTATCTTAGGAAACTAATAAAGTGCAATTAACATTCTTAAACTGTGCCAGATAGAAATGGTAGCATTACTGAGGTATAATCAAGATGCATGGTTTAATAAAGAGCCAACAGTAAAGCACAGTTTTGTTTGATTTCTTAACAAAGTACTTTGCTTTAATAATTTATCCTCTGAAGTAGCATGCAGCTGAAACTGCTAAGACATTCTAGAATCTACCACATGCCTTGATGTTATAGACAGGGACTATTTGGAGTGCACTTGATATTGGGCAAAATAATTGATATTTCTTAAAACTGCAAAAAGGTGAATAAGCGACCAGATCACATATGCTAGAGAAAAAAGAGTACTAGGGAATACGAGAATATTACCTGAGGTAAATAGAAGACTAGCAACATTTGCATACACAGACATGTTAGAAATCAATCATTTGCCAAGAAGCCAATTAACATGAAGAATGAAATTAAATGAACCTATTGCTGATCTTTGAAGTACTCCAACTATGTGACAGCTGGAATACCACTTCTGGAAAGCAGATGTGCAAATGAAACACTTTGAAAAAAAGATGTACAGATGGAAAAAGATCAGAGCCTGCACGAGAAAGCATATTTGACCATTTGTTTGATATTAGTTAACAAATGTCAAAGGATCAAAGATTCCAAAAGGTTTTAATGTGATTGTAAAAAGTCCACCTTAAATGCCACTGAAAAATGCCAATTTGAAGCTGTCCATCAACAAAACCTGGCTGCTTAAGGGTTCACAGATATGTCAAAGCTCTACCTGTTTGCTCACACATTAATATGAACATCCAGATATGTTGCAGTCTGCACAAAAGCTGATATTTGATATTTAGACCACCAAACCTAATCTTAGAAAAAAAAAAAAAGATCACACGTATACTCCAGATGTAGTTATTTACATAAAACAATAAAAATATAAAGGCCCTTGCCTATTTCTTCCCCAAGAATACTGCTGTATCCTCAGAGATTTAAACAAATCCCTTCTCAGTTCTCAATTTTCTATTTTAAGGCATCATAGGAGGATGGGGTGGGAGAAGGAGACATAAAAGAGAGACTAAACAGAAGCATAACTTTCCACATGTTTGAGTACAACATCTCTTTTTAGATAGTACAAAACAAACAGTTAATGAAAAAAATAAAAGAAGCTGTAAAGACATATTTACAATATGTAAATAATAAAATAATTTCCTTAAACTAAATAAAATAATAAATCAAATGAAATCCTTGCAAATTAGTAACAGAGATACAAATTTAACTTCTGGAGAGATGCTGTCATATTTATTGCATTTAAAATACAACTGGCCATGCACTCAAGTACCCCAAACAAATCTCATCAAGCTGCTCTATTGATTTTTTTCTCATCTTCAGATAAGATTTGTCTCAGGGACTTTGTTCCATGTCATTAAAAATTATTGGGCACTATTACACTACTTTCATCTTAATAGTTATCAACCAGCAGTTCCAGCTACCTGGGGCCAATCAATACTCCAGTTTCAACGAAATCTTGAAGTACCTTAGTCTTCCCAATTAGAACCGGATGCTGGTCACCTCTGTCTGCATTCCTGGTCCAAATCTGATGTTACTTAGAATTTCAGCCTCTTACATGCTAATGAAGCTGAGAACGTGAGATTTCTTAACTCAGGCTAGTGACCTAATTATCATCTGATGCCTAAATTGGCTTAGTAAGCTGCATCAAGCAACTCTCTGTGATCTATCTGTATGCTTACTGACATTGGCAACTTCTTTTCACTGCCTTACACAGCCTGTATCTTTGTCTTATTTTGTCCTTGTGTCTTCTGACCCTGTCAACTTCAGATAAAGAAACACCACAGCATTTTCATTGCTTCTTCCATCCGGGGCCCCACCTCCTTTTGCTTATTTTCCTACCTGTCATAAGACATATCCTGTCTTGACTAAACTTTTGATATCTCACTCACCAGCTTTGGCATACCACCTCATTTTATCACCCTCATACCTCTTTGACCCTCATGTATGCACAAGGAAAAAAAAATAATGTCTAATGCGACTTCTGCCTCTAATGCAGACAAACTCCTCACCCTGGACAAGGCTACAGGAGCCTCGCACCAAGAGAGCAGCCCTTTCTCTGCTTCTTTCTCATGTCACATTCAACTGCAAATCCAGCACAGACTGAGTACCACAGTTCTATCCCTTTTGCTTATTTTAACTCATAGTCTGTAAATTGGAAGTATCTACTAGGTCATATTTCTCCCAGGCATTTTGTAACAGCAAACCAACAAGCTTTTTAAATACAACATATATCATGGATATAACATTGTATTTAATGCCCATATTACTTCTGAGACATAATCCTTTTGTAGTCAGTAAACACAACTATTGGTCAATGCAATGTTTGGAACTGAACAATTTAGGGTCCAGAAGTTAATTCATAGACATAACATGATTTTACAGCCAGAGCTGAGTAAACTTTTGAACTTAACTACAAAGTTAAATTAACGAGCTATGCTTTACATAGCATTTTGTCTGCCAACTAGAAATTTTTTGCTTGAGTTTTGGTCATATCCCCGAAATGGCCACAGAGGTTCTTGGCTTCTAGCATCAAATAACAGCCTACTCTGGAGCTGAGTCTACGTATTTTACATTATCACCTTTAGTGGCTGAGCCTTTCCCATGTAATTGAGGTTTGCCACAGTGTAACTCCAAGAACAGCTGCTGCTGTTGTTGTTGTTGTTTCATTTCTCAACAGAGACAGCCAGCAGTATGAATAAGCTATCTGAACCAATTTTCTTCTAAGAGTGCATAGCCCCGTATGTTCTATTTCCTTCATTACTTAAAACTTTTGCTGTTGTGCATTGTCTTTTGCTTATACAAGTGTAACTGCTTTACAAAGGCAAACTTGTCTCTAAAAGCTGCATTATTATCAGCTGCATTATTACAGACACAGCTTAGCCCTACTTTCAATTCCATTGTACATATCATACAGTAAGCAGACAAGATGACAAAGGACCTGAAGCCTGATCTGTTTTCACAGATACATTGATCATGATAAAATCAGATTAATCTGAGCATATTTTAAAATTGTAAGTTCTGCATGCCTATCAAAACAAACCTGGAAGGCTTCTCAGAGCACTAACAGCTTTAAATTACATCACATTGTGCTTTGTCCATAAAAATCCTTTCAGGGATTCATTGCTAAATTATGTAATCCCCTTAGCTATACAGTCTAATTATTTTTCTTTGTAAATGAATTCTACTTCTGCCAAATTCTCTTGGGAAAAAAAAAAAAAAAAGGGAAGTTACACAGATAACTGGCAAATAAACTAAAACCATTTTTTGTCTAGATTCACCTGCCACTATGTATCTTGCCATTAGGAAGGAGGGAACAAAAGGGATTGGGAGGAGAAAAGCAAAATAAATATTGAAACAATTAAAGCCTATAAAAAATATGCTTGTGGAGTTTTTCTGTTTGCGCTTTTTTTTTTTTTTTTTTTATGGGGAGAGCTATGTGAATTGCAATGAGCTTTCTGTATAGTTATTTTTACTAAAGGTAGCATGCCTGTTTTTTCTGAATGCATTCTAAGACAGAAGTTGAGGATTATCTTAAACTTTTACTGAGCTACTAAGTATTGGAGACATTCAGTATCTTTCTCAAGTGGTTTGGTGTCTTATCGGGTTAAGCCTTACATAGGAATTAGCCATTATATAGGTGTCAAATGGCAGCACACTATGATATCCTTGTTTGGGCGCATGATGGATTGCACTACTTTGGAGAGAGCAATATGCAAAGAATTTCTAGAACACAAGCCAAATTAAAAGGAAAGGCCAAATTGGGAGTGGATGAAATAACAGGAAAAAAAAATAAATGAGCGTACAGAGTAGTACACTTTAAGCACCTAATTCCAGTTCTTTCATGCAAAAATTTATGCAGCGCATCAGCCTGAGAACTGAAGGAACTGACCTTTCTCTGCAACACGTGCTGGAGCAGTACAGGGTTGCACTGACACCACAGTGGCCCCCAGCTGCCCCCGTCTCTGTGCCAGGTGAGAGGTTCCTGGGGTTCTGTCACACAAAGGCTTTCCACTGATGACTGCTCCATGCTGTTGGGTGGCAACACCATCTCTCTACATGAGCTCTGCCTCATGCTAGAAGAGTTCGTTTAACTAACTTTGAAAACATCTGCATCTGGTCTGCCTAATTGCATTTATGACCTTCAAAGCTCACACCAGACCTTCCACAAGTTAGCATTTTCTCTTAGTCATCCACAGCATTTTTAATGGTAAAATATCAACGAATAGCAAAACATAACACCCTACTTTGCTCCAAACATATAATGAAGGAAAACAAGTAAGAAAATACCAATTTTGTCAAATTTAAATATCATCATCAGGAGCATGTGCTTACTGCATAAAATACTGTTCTGTGCATATGCATGTATTATACTTTTTATACCTGGTAGTACAATGATTAGGGTCATAAAAGCAACTGTCATAACACAGTATACTCTGCAATAGCTCATACACAATCTGTCACTACTTCCTTTATTTGTAAAGTTAATGTTGTCCAGAACCCTTGCAGTAACTTCTGCTTCTGTGGAAACTGTGATACGATTTTTAATCCATGTGCTAACTCACCGGGAACAATGCATCTTTTCTCCTCAAGGACATCTTTCCCAGTAATATAACGCTTCAGAGTAAAATGGTGCAGGGTGACTAGTGAGAGTAAGTCAGTGACTCAGGCCCCTGCTGCTGTTTTGCTCCTATTAGCAGCTAAAAAGTTACACTTCATTTATGTAAATACAAAGCAGAAACAAAGTCAGAACCAACTTCAGCATGGTCATTACATCCAGATCCCTCCCGCATCAGCAATACTGAGATGTCATCAATAAAGTACAGCACACTAAGTCATTGTTGGCATTCTACCTTAGCTTCAGTGAGGAAACAGACCACTATTCATTTTCTCTATTTTTGTTCCTTTACTTCCTCTATTCTGCACCTACCTGCAATACAGATCCTTATATAGCAATGTGCATTAAAAGGGGTGGAAAATAACAACTCTTTTCACAAAATACTCTCAAAATCCTTAACTTTTCACTGATTCGGTGTTTATTTTGTTGTTGGTGGTTTTTTGTTGTTTTTTTTTTTTTTTTTTTTTTTTTTTTTTTTTTTAAAGAGGGGACGATAACTTTGGCTAGAACTAATATACTAGTTTTAAGCATTCATAAACTTTTTTTTAATTAGCAAGCAGCAATAGTAATTCCTTCCATGTACTATTTACATCAACAAGCTCATCACTTATAAGTACATTATTCAAAGAAGAGATTGCTAACAAAACGTGGAATGAAGGAAATTCTGTCACCAGCTCAGTTTTCAACTTGGTAGGAGCCAAAACTCCATCACAGGACAGTTTGTGTTCAGTGAAAGACAGAATGCGCGCATGTTTCTTTCTCCCTCTACCCCACACACATTTGAAATGAGTATGTAGTATATACCCTATTTAATTTAAGCTGATGCCTTGATAATCAAAAGCATTCTCTCAACAAACAGGTTAGACAAAAGACTGATCTTACATATAGACTCCCTTACCCTAAAACATAACTGAAGAAGCTTGCAGTGACATTGGAAGGCCACCTCTGCTTATCCTTATGCAGTTTTCTTATCCATTGTTGCTCTTTGGCAAAAAGCAGCTGTGGTACCAAAGGATCTTATTCCACTAGTTCTCATGAGCATTGCAGGCATTCTCAACGTAGGTCAACTTCTCTGCTATTCAAAAAATATAACTTATGCAATAGGGTGGTTTTTTTTATTATTATTATTATGTCATTGTCTGCTCTTATTATACCAAATGAAATTTTCGGGACAAAATTTACGCAAACTGGTACTGAAAAATTAATTACATAAGACTAAAGTGTTTTCTCTCATATTGTCTTAATGTACAGTAGAGAGAATTGAAAAGAAAGAGCAAATAAAACACAGTATCATCCACACATTAGAAACAAACCACAGGATTAATATAAATATCAGAATAGTAGTAACTCTTTATAGTCTACAAATCTAAAGGTTTACTAAGGTCTTCATTTCACCTGAGTTGGTAGTTTGATTTTAAAGCAAATTTTTATTCACATTTTCCATTGGTTATCTGAAAAAGCACCTACCAATGTACAGTGATAAATGTGGCAGGGCATTAAAGCAGTTCTGAATTCTGTATTGTATTATCTGCTATCTTTAGCAATACTGGTTTCAAAATGAAAAAAAAAAAGATCAAGTTCAACAGCAGAACACTTTGTCATTAGACTTACCTATTTTCATTCATATTCCAAGTACACTCTTAGAAATGAGATGCTTGGAAGAGCTAGAAATGTAAATCTTAGGTCTTTTTAGCACTCTTGTTTCCAATTTTTTTTTTTCACCCAGTATTTCAGTATTCCAGTAACACATTCTTTGTGTTAAATTCTCAGTTCCTTCTTCTGTGTCTTCAACTGGGCTTGGAGGATGAAAGGAGTAGCTATAGTCATACTTGACACTGGTGTATTTTCAGGAAATCACTGTTTAGAGGTATTACAGCAGGACTGGTATTGGTCATCATTTTATCTGGTCACATATTCCTTAACAAGTGGAAACATCTAATTTTTTTTAATAGTTTCTTGTTATTCCAGAGTTTAAAACAGAATAATTAATTGTTTAGCAGATTATTTTCAATTTATCAATGAAACTGATTTAAGAGTATTGAAAATATAAAATTTGCATTACTAAAGGCAAGTAAGTGACTTGAATTATGTAAAATGTGTTTCGGATGATCTAAAAACTTGAAATTTAACTATTTTGAGCTGATGATGGTAAAATTCAGTGGGAGAAACACTAGTTTGCTAATGGATTAAGAGATAATTGGAACGGATGTTTTGTTTAATATAATTGCTGAGCTCATCCTATAGCATGAGATGACACAATACATTCTGAATATGTAACTATTTGATCTTGAAGGCTGAATAACAGACAATTTCAATCATTCTTGCTTATCTGACAAAAGCATTCAAAAATTACAAGAGATTTTCTGATTTGTCAGTCTCAAATACATGCAAATGTTGAAGCATGTCCCCACAGGATGGATTTTTTTTCTATGTTAAAGCTGAAAATAGCTCTCTTCCTCTTTCACAATACTTATATCCTTTAAGAATGACAAATGACAGGAGATGCAAAGACACCCACAGTGACTAAAAATAACTTACATTGCTTCCACAGTTTGTTTCATTTACATACAGTCTTAAAATTAAACCTTATATGCATCAAAACTTGTAAACATAATACGAATTAATAACTTATGTGAAAAACATTAATGATTAATTAGTTGTTCATATACGTAACTTTCACCAAAAAGAAGAATGAAAAAAAAGCAGAAAATACAGAAAGAATTCATTGTTATACATTAGCTTTCAAATACCTGGCATCACTTATTAATTTCAACAAACAAAACTGTCTCGATTCTATTGCTCTTAAAAGAAAAAAAGACACACCTCAGGAAACTGTAATCTCTAATGAGGATTTTAGACTTGACAAAAAGCTGGAAATGAATGAAAATTACTGCAAAAGAAACACCAAGATAGTCAAAGAGCGTCCATGATTCGGGAACTTCACATTACAAAATAGTGTCATGTTCTTCCTTCTAATACTAGTCTCTTAGTTTCTCAAAATTTGTGCAATTATGATCAGTCTGTCCCAAATACCCCCCCACATTTGTGTTGAATAATCATTCTTGGACGATTTACAGGATTTTGCTTTTACATTAATGAAGATGGAATTTTGACCCCAAATTATTCTCTATTGCTCATGTTCTGTTGATTTCAGAAAACTGAAAAGATAAGGAAGCCTATTAAAACTTGTAAGTGTGATTTAAAAAAAAAAAAAAAAGAGAAACCTATGACAAACTCCATCTTAGAACTGAAAAAATTACACTTAAGACAAAAATGCAAATATTTACTAAGGGAGACAATGACTCACAGAAGCATCCCTTAAAATAACGCTCTGTCCCTTACTTGCACCTCATCGTTTTTCAGGATTCTGCTTCTTTGCATGAGAGAAGTACTGCCATCATCAGGACTGAGCTTTGGAAAAGAGCCTGCTTAAATTAATGTACAAAATATTTACCTCTTTTCATAGTTTACTACTTTTTATAGGAACAATATTTCTCTGTCTCTGTTCTAAGGAAAAATACGCTAACATCTGTTGAACAGGAAAGTATCTGGTAGAAACTTGTAATGATGCAACACATTTGAACTGCCTGCCATTCAGTGATCAAAACAAAAAAGCACCGATCTAGACGTTCTTGAATTGTACAAAACTCCAAATACTGGTTATTTACAGGGGTTGTGACTTATCTTCCATGCTCACTTATAGAGTAGCTATCTTTCTATTGTGAATGAACTTAAAGAAAGGTACACAGTTGTGTTTAGCCTTTACATTTTGTCTCTTCTTCAGGGATTCTAGCCTGCTGTGAATTGAGCTACACATTTATTGGGAAATATGATTCTTCTATACTAATTTTGCTTCTAGGCATCTGTTAATAGTTAAAGTGTTTCTCTGGAGTTACATTATGCCATAAACTGTCCTTTCTTCTAACCTTAATATTATTATCATACACTTTTCAACCTTAACCTGTCCTATCCATGAAGTTTAGTTTAATTTTAAAGATATATATGAGCTCTTAAGAAATAATTTCATTAAATGAGAACAAGTGAGATTTAATTTTAAGAGTTAGGATCTAAATAACTTTTAGGAACAAAATCAAACTCTCACTATCTAAACATTCTGCTGTTCTAAGATTGGACTGGCAACACAGATCCCCAATTTCTATTCCATATATTGTCATTGGCTTCATCAGACATAGGTTATAGTAAGAAAGTAGCTGAAATATAGAAATAGGCTACTATTTCTCTATTCTACAGAAGTATTATGAAAGACCATTGACATGATTCCTAGAAAGCATTTATTTGCAGTGACAGTTTCCCAGTATCTTAGCTCACAGAACTTTATTCATTATCTACCTTCATTTTTACTCTAAGACAAGTTTTAGTGCCATTTATAGGTATCTTTACATAGAAATCTTTAAATGTTTACATTTTTAATACTATTAATAAATACAAACATACAGAAATGGTATTTTTCAGTGGCAAAGTTAGTAAGAATATTTTATCGTACATATTTTTGTTAATATTCTGCAGTGCAGTAATTACAGTTCAGTAGTCTGTAATTATACTTTCAACCATTCTGAGGAGTAGGAGTTAATTTTGAAGACATTTAAGAGACTCAGGAAAGATGTTCAAATGTTAAACCTCATAACTAAATATGGAGGGAAAAAAAAAAAAAAACACCTTGAAAGGCAGTATTTTAAAATGGCAAAGTACCACAGAGACACTTAAGAAAAAGTATATACTGCATTTACCATTTCTAGTCAAAAAGCACTGTAGACTTTATGTAACAGAAGACTTAATTGTGTTTTTATCTATCCTAGTCCTGAATATTGACGGTTGCTTGTATGATGTTTATAGGACAGGGGAGAAGAAGGTAGGCATTTGACTATATGACTGTTTAACTTACCATTGTATTTTTCAATTCTAGAAAATATTACCTTTAATATTATTACATAGATTAAATTATTAATGTGTGTATATATATCTATTAATAATAGCAAAGACTAATAAATATTTTCAGATGACCACATAGAAAATAAACATTTTAAATCAAAATACAGAATTCATTAGACAAAAAGCTATGATTTTTAGCCAGCTACAAACATCTGATTGGATATATGATGCACTAAATTACAAAAGTAATAATATTATAGATCTGCAGCTGAAGACACCACTTTGCTACAGGCATCAGAAAAAAATAACAAAAAACTGAAGGGGAGAATATTTTTACAGACAGATTAAGATTTTGGTTTTGTATCCTTGTAATAGAAACTTTGTATAATGCATTATCACTTCATTTATTAGTAGCAGATGCATATCTAGCGTCACATTTGACCTTAAATGCAAGATATTTATTGCAAATCATATTTACCGGCTTTTATTTTTTAAAAATGAAAGGCTAAAAAAAGTTCATTTTCTGAAGTTGGATTTGTACATTAACAGTTATTGAAAGTATTACTGGGGGAAAAAAGGGAAAGTTCTTATCAGCACAGCCTTCCTCTGTCATCATCATGAACCCAAGGAGAGGGGTTTAGATTAATCTGAGCAAAACAGAACTTTTAGAATATATATTGATTTTCTTCCTTTATAATGCTCCCATAAATCATAATCATCATGTGCCATGCCTACGTGCCCTTGTTTCTGCTAGCTATAATCTAATCTTATAACTCAAGCTCTCCAGAAAAGAATTTTTTTTTTTTTTCTTCTTACTTATGCATTTTCCACTGCTTCCCCTCCAGCTCTCTGCTTCCCTACTCCCCCAAGAATCCTGACTGGAGTCAGGATGAGAGCATCTCAAGGTCATCCAAATGGATTGATAAATAGCAGGATTTGTGTGAACTCCGAGATGCCTACCCTTGTTTTCAGCAGAGATTTTACAAAAGGTGGTTACAAATACTTTATTATTTTTCTTTTATATATATATACATATATATATATATATATAAATTATAATATATATATTATGTAAAAATATACTCAAGTCCTTGCACCCTGTAGACTGGACAAACAAATTAATGAATCATCACCCCAGACTGTTCTACCTTATTTCTTTTGCTCTGTACTTGAAACTACAACTACACTACACTACAATTATCAGAGGGATTTAATCTTTTTTTTTTTTTTTTAATTTTAATGATATTCCATTGTTCAGAAATAATGGCAATTATCAGCTCTGTTTTGGAGTTATATATACCTTCCCCATGCTAACATATCTTTCATTTAATAAAGACAGACACGAAATGACAGTTCTCTAGTGAGAGAATTAGACTCAGTAAAGTGAGGGCTAGACTAAATGTTTAGCAGTCTTACAGGAGAGAATGCATTTATACACTAGATTTATGAGTGGAAAAAAGGAAGAGCAGGACATGCTAAACCAAGAGCAGACTAAGACCATAACTTCATGAATCAGTATTTATCTCATGACCTAACTTTCTTTCAGAAAGAAAGTATGAAATAACCGACATTAAACCTTTCCTCTTTCCCTTCTGTGCCCAACTTCTTCCCAAAAGCCAGTGCAGTCACTGACATACCTTTCTTCTTAGCCTGCCACCAGCACTGGAAGCTTCATTTGCTGTAGCCTGAATTACAGTTTACCCTACCTGCAGGTACACTGGGCAAACAGCCTTGCCCTTGGATCCCGTACCTCAGTTTATTCACTAACATCCTTTACAGTGCTGGAGGAATCTGCCAAACCAAAGGCTTATCACTGAAACTCATCTTGATTGAATAATAGCAGTTTGACACCTCTCTTCTCACCAACTTCGAATTCTTTAATGGAAATATCATGACATTATCCAAAAGCATTCACTAGCTGAGCTGAATTAAGTAGACAGAAGCCAAAGACAGCAACCCCACAGGAATTTGAAAAGAGAAAAGGTTTCTAATTTATGCGGAGATTAAAGCATGAGTTGCTGGCAATTCAAATTGACCAAAACAATTAGGATTTGATTTTATTCTATTCTGCAGAAGTGCCATTACCTTTTCATCAGACTACTGTGATGTTCAGTAGAGTATTTCTTTTTATTTTTCCCTCAGCATAACAATTGTTGCATTATGAGTTGCTTAAATATTCATTCAGACTCGAGAGCTGGGAAAAGTCCCTAGTCCAAAACTAAAATCTGATGAAGCTCCTTTCATTTTTATGGTGGTACAATCAAAGATGTGAAAGAAAAAAATCAACCAGCTGACTGCTAAAGTAGGGCAGAGCCACAGCACAAGCCTACACAGATCCAGAGTGAAAACAATAGAAATAAGGGACAAAAAGAAAAATAATTCTCTCTGACTTGTTCACATTGTTGATTCAGTTACTAAAAAGGCTGAAACTGCTAGCTGAACATCATTTTCTTACTAATTATAGATTATTAAACTCAATGGTGTGTCTTCTACTACCCTATGTATCACAGTTTATTTTCACCTCAAAAACATACCATTTTTGAGGGAGATTAAAAAGGCACTCTTCATTTAATGTTTCAGGCTTGAGTCTCCATTGCCTTTGGTAGTCATCTGCTTCAGCTAAGCCTGATGTGCTACTATGCAGATTCAATAGCATTTTCAACTCTGCACCAATAAAAAGAAAAACTGCACAAGATGTAGGGAAAAGAGAATGAGAATGCTTACGTGTAAAAAAATAACATAATAATAATAATAATAAAAATAATAATGTTCAGATAATAAAAAGCCAGGACACATTCAGAAGTATTTCACTCTTGGAATACATGACCAATTTTTAACACTGAAATGCTTTGATGATCAAACCAGTTTCTGTGCACATAAGTTCTGTCTGCCAACTTCTTTCCACGGTATATTCCAACTAGCACAAAATATATTTGCACTTACAAGAAACGTGGTGAATTAAAGACAGAATTCAAGCCATTCATATATGTTACCCCATTCCCAGTTTTCTTTATCTCAATCAGAACTTGCTAACAACATCAAAAATGCACAGGTGGGCAATTCCAGAACATTACTGAGCACTCCACAGCATGTGAAAATGGAAGCAATCTAGAAAGTCCTAGAGTCACTGAAGGAAATAACACTGCTTTTTCCCAATGCTTTCCCTCCCCACCAAGTGGGAAGGGGAGACGGAAAGGGAACAGGAAGCAGAGGAGCAAAAATGGCTGAGAAGAAGAGACAACCATTGAAGCAGGATTAGTCTAAAGTTTGAAAGGATGAAAGGAAGGGGAAATTTTCTCTTCCTTCCATTCACATTTTCTCCCTTCTCTTTTTCCCTGATTTTTCCTTTGCTCCTCCTTCCTCTCCTACCCACAGACCACACAGTCCTGTTCCAGTATACATCCCTGACTCTGTTAGCTCCCGTTACTTTCCCTTTTCACCCAGCAACCCTTCTTCCAACAGTTAGTGGGCGTGACAGCTCCTATTCCCACATTCACACTTCTCATTTTGATCTCCATTATCCCAGGGACAGAGAAGCAGAACAGTAGACAGTCGGAGGATAGTCTCACCTCAGCGAGAAGGCACTCAGAGAAACCTGGCTAGCTCAAAAAAACTAGCAGATGAACACTTTCATAGAAATTTTCCCAGTGTCATTTAAAAAAGGGTTGGGGTATAACATACCTAATGAAATCTATGAAACACAACAGATTAACTCATTACTTTGTTTTAAATGTTTTGCGGTTTGATTGGTCATATATTTCACTTCTTTAGCAGTTAAGTTAGAAACTAAAGGAAGACAGAATGGGTAAGTCCATCAAAATTAGATACACAAACTGGGAGTATCTACGCTATTATTTACAGAGTATACAAGACATTAAAATGCTGACAATTCATTCAAATGACAAGGATAGTAACAAGATGTGAAAATGGCAAAACATCAATCAACTCTCATGTAAAGACTGCAACTGGGTGAAGGAAAGCCATTAATTTAATCTCATTTGGCCATTTCTCTCCCCTTTGAAAGAAAACCATACATCTACACAATGCCCTCATGGAATACAACAGTCAGAAGAGAAAGAAAAGGAAATTAGCCAAAATAATCCTCCCAAGGAATCTCTGAAAAAGATAATGTTATCCTATTGGATCGCCCAATTCATTCCCATTAAGCAGAACATACCCCAGTTAAAAAATTAAGAGCGTATATTATGTTTTCATCTGGAGTTATTTAAAAATCTAGAGTATTTAAAAAGGACAGCAGTATTCCTATCTTAGACTAAAAATGAGAGACAGACTTACTGATCGGACCAAGTGCTTACACAGACTAGAAAGAGAATTCATCTTACTTCACAGTGTGAGTTAATATATTTGCACTTTGTCTAACACCTCCAGCAGGATATTAGATTTCTAAAAAAGCATCTACATTAAAAGACCATTAAATTTGAAAAACAAACATTGAAATTTCAGAAAAAAAAAAAGGAGAAATGATGTTGCCAGTGCTTGAACTTCTTCTGCATATGTTTTATGAAATATTTTACGATTTTAAATAAATAACAGCCTGCTATTTTTGTCCACCAGTAGTGATGTATAAAACAAACAAAAAAAATTGAATAGATACCTATTCACAAAATGCTCTTCTTAAAAACTGCCTGTGATCATATCATGAAAGAAAACATACATAAAATACATTTAGAAGTATAGCTGGAGGTTACTTAAAAGCCTCCACCACCACCTTCAGACACTCAGAGAAGAGTGTAGGCTGCTAGAAATCTGTGTTACCAGGACTGCAGGACTCAGTCTGAAAGTCTCAAACAAAACAGCTTCTGAATGCAGTTTAAAGTGCTAAAACTCAGGTTGCACTGAATTTAAATTCTGTCATTTCCTAGCTTTGGAGAACTTTGTTTCCCAATCTCACTCTTTAAAACATATTTGCTACAGCCTTAACTTTTAAAAATGTTTTAAAAGCATTTAAAAGATACCATGTCGTATTTGATAAATTCATTTACAAAAGTCTGTAGAAGGTGAAATGAGCTGGAGACATGAGTTTGTTCAATGTGCCTCCATAAATTAGCAAAAATAGTATTTAGGATTTCAAATCCATACGGAATTTGATCCAAAATCAAAGCGATGTTCTCTTTCAAAAGACCAGATATCTTTCCCCACTGGCAATATATGCTGCAGGCTAGATCTTTTGTACACACATGTATACATCAGCTATCCTGCAAGTGAAACCTTCATTTTTCCTGCAGATTGGCATTTGCAGTCCTAGCCAAATCTCTGACCTCTGGCACATCCTCCTGCCCTCCCTCCCAGTTGCCCAGGGGTGCTGATGGAAGCTTTGCAGTGACAGTCACATCGTGCATTGTGCCTGATTACCCCTGCTGGTGATAATAATTCTTTTTATGGCAGCCGCATATGTAAGTGCAGCTTAGAAACAGGAGTAGCTCTGCTTTTGGAGCACCTAGGGCACACACTCATTTGGGGGCAGGGAAGAGCCTAAGAGAGGATAATTGTATCCCCCCCCACCACGCCCAATTCCACATGCTGCTTGCATCTGTTTACCCACATTTTTCTCACTTTTATTTCTTGTAGGCTGGATCGATGGCAAAAATTCTAAGGGACTCTAAACTATATAGTGCTTACTTGCAAAAAAAAAGAAGTTACAATGGGGCACCAGCCACAAAAAATAAACAGACTCCAGATCATGACATAAGCATATATAACAAAGAAATGAAATCAAAGTTTAGATGGGCTCCTAGAGAGTTTGTAACTAAATGAAGCTCCAAGCCTTTCCCACTGAAATTCTCACACATTTTTGATGGAGAGGTATCTCATACCATAACTAAAATCTTGGCCTAAAACAATTGTGGTGAAGAGGCTGCACAGCAGAATTGGGTATTAGTCATAGTTAGACACTTTAGTGTCTATGTTGTTTATTTATCATTAGCATTGACCAGACCTCGAAAGCACAAGATGAAACCCATGTATTGCAGTATTTCGTGGCGTCGGGTAGCTTGTATTTGAATATTATTTTCTCCATTTATATTGTTCTAATGCTTGAGAGAATAGAATTTATAGGAAAATGCCATGCTAGAAAAAAAAAAAAAGTAATTTTAGACTCCCTAATTCTAGCAAAAATTTTGCTGTTGTTGTTTTTTGGTTTTTCATACCTCCCATCCCCAAACCAGACACAATTTGCACTTCTTTTAAGAGTTTCTCCCCAACTTTACAGGGCAAGGTGTTCTTTCCCTGTTATCCTTGCCTTTATATGGCTAAAATTTTCATACACTCCTGCAGAAGTAATCATGTTAAATGAAAACAGTATTTCTCCAGCCAGCTTCTTCTGAAGACTTCCTGCAGCTGCTAAAAAAAACATTGCATCTTATCAGCTGCAGTGTGTCCAGGCAGCATAAGGAAGATGAAGTAGAAGGAATTTCAAAATGATGAAAGAAGGCAAAAAATTGTTAGCATTGCTGTGGAAACGTGAACTCAATAGCTAGGTACAAAGAGGGCTTTCCTGGGACTGCATTTGTGTACTAAGATAAACTTGTCTCTAAGGTAAAATAGAACAGTCTACGCAGTAGCGAGTCTAGTTTGATTGATGAGCATTCACACAATAGCTTACATCTTTTCACGTAAGGAGAGGAACCATATACTTTCAGCATAAATAGGCAGAACAAAAGAGTTCAGTGTGTATACTGGTGTCTATTGTCTGTTGCCAAGAGCTCCATCTCTGATAACAAAATGATAGCTGAACTCCACATACAATGATAGTTCATAAAAATCCTACAGGATAGTTTACAGAGCACAAACGATACTAGTGTTCTGTCACTTCCTTTACTACTGTTAGTGAAGATTTTAATCCTGCTAGACTATCAGCTATGAAGTGTTCTGGGTACTGAGAGAGAAGAGAGGAAGGAGAAAAAAAGTTCCAATATTTAGATTTAGAAGGGGATCTAGAAACCTACATATCAGAAAGGACATGCATTGCTTAGAGGGAGCTATGAGGAAAAGTAAATTATGCAGCACCTTTTTATCTCTTGAACAAAGAGAGGAGAAGAATATGTTGTAATGGAGCAAAGATATCAATGTTTGGTTTCCTAGGTGATTAAATAGTGGAAAACCCTAAAAAGAAACGAAAAAAAAAAAAAAAAGAGAGACAGAAATTGATAACAGTAAAAGACAGAATGTGAAAAGGAACTAAAATCTGCAGAAATCAGAATTCTACTAGTAAACATCTTGAACATATGCAGATTAAAATGTTGTAAAGTTAGATGGGGGGGAGTTGGAGAGGGGTGCTATTTTTCTGTTCAAAAATACACTTAAATTTCTCAAAATAAAACAGACTGCACTGTGCAAATAGACAATCAGAGACAGAGATCCTAAATTCTAATGCTAATGTTATGTGGCACAATTTCTGGGTGACTGGAGACATTCACTTCTTTTTTCTAATTGGGTGTCCATATGTACAACACAAACATAGTAAATGCTGTCAATCTCAGACATGTCTTGCAGACTGTTTAATGTCTACACATTTCTTTATACATTTTAAATACTGTATTAGTATTCAACTGAATTAATTAATTAAACTGAAAATAGCCATACCTTTTTGCAATGTAATTCTAAAGAAAAGCATTCTTAAACTGAACCCATGGAAGATCATGTGAACTATGAAGTCATATTGAGAAAAAGAACTGAATTATTTACAGAATATTGCTTAATTAACATACTGTTATGCTCATTAGGTATATTTCTGATTGGTGGTTAACACATTTTAGTGTAATATTAAATCAATAGCTATCAGGAAATGTTTCAACTTTTGAAATATTGTTATGCAGTGGCTTATATTTTAAACTACTCTAGGACACCAAAAACCAACTCAGTCTATACTGAGTTGTACACTTGTTAAGGTCTGCAACAGTTAACAATAGAAAGACCACATTAAGACCAGAGATCTGGAATGACAAAGAAAGGCATATGGAACTTGAAATTAATGCCTATAATCAAAGTATTGTGTAAGTAAGTTGTGGTAATTCATCATCGAAGGCAGTGAGAACCTGAGCTGTTCTAGCCATTGCCTCCTTTTATAGTCTACCCACCCACAAGAATGCACAATCCAAAAGCTATGCCATGAGGGCAAAGTTACAGGATCATGACTGCCCCTTTCACCATCTCATCTCTCGGCCTGATGCCCACAGGGACAATTTTTGACCCTTCATTTCTGTGAACTTAAATTATGCCCTGACACATCTGAGCTGAATAGAGGAACTAGACAGGATACCTGCCAACTTGAGCTAACTCTTGAACATCTAAGAACCCTGCGTTTCCGCTGTCATCTCCTTATTTTGCATGTTCTTTTTCCTTTCTATTTTTTTCCCTGTCTTTCCCTTCTCTTCTTTTTTGATCTGAATGTAAAAAAAAGCTGGCTCCACATCCACAAACTCCGTCTGAATTGATAAGGTGAATTTCCTTAACATTCCTCTACATTGGCATACCACTCCAAATTCTAGAAGGAAACTTTAGACTCCTTCTTACCCTTCCTTAAACTTAAGACAATCAGACTCCAATTGCAGGAACAACTCTAGATTTTCCTCTAAATTTCTCCTTTCCCCCAAATATTATATCCTTAAATCTCTCTTAAAAACTACCAAATAAGTTTCTCTTCTCTCTATCTTTTTAATGAGATTTTTCTAAGTTTTCTTCAGAGAAATAGAAATACAGTATATATACAAATTTTCGTATTTTGCCCTTCACATGCCTTATTTCTCTCTCTCTTTTTTCAGTACAAAAGCTAGAGGATATTAGAAGTGGCAGTTACCATGCAATTAAAGTGACAGAGACAACTTTACTTAAAAGTCACTCGTTTAACTGTTGAGTGTCTTTGGAACTATCTGTTCATGTACAATTACCAGAACTGACAATTATTCGTATGAACATCTCTCACTATAAAAAACAGTAATGCCCAAAAGCATGCCTCCACAGCACTGCAATTTTTCCCATCCCCTTGGGATCACCTGGAGTTTTCCTTCCTCTTAATGTCTGAGTGCTTCCTACAGCATTCTTTCATATACAACTTGATTTTTCAGCCCTTCTCTTTCTTTCCCCATAAATCTTAACAACCCCTTTATCAAAATCTCTTCCTTAATATCATAAAGCTACGTGAGCTATAATTGTGGAGTACAGACTGTGATTATGGGCTCAGCACACCGTTCAGCAAAAATTAAAACACTCATTTTTGCATGCCTGTGTTTGACCTAGAAGATGGAAATCCAGTTCAGAAGACAAATATCTTCTGAAGTAGTATAAGTAGTGAAGAGGTATAGTTATTTATATGACAAACAAAGGAGGTAAGAGGAAAAGGTAATTAAAACAACATGGGAATGGGACAACAAGGGATCTCAAGCTTAGAGATCTGGAGAGGATAAAGAGAACCATCATATTCCTGTGTTGCAATTATGCATGAAAGACATTTAGGAAAACACAGGGAGAACAGTATAAAGACCCAGACGAGAAAGCTTTGGCTGTCTGTAAAAATAGACGAAGAATGATGTTCTACAAGAAAATCACAAGCATGTCATAAACATGTATACAACATGAAGATTTTTGTCCTGCTTATTGTCAGAAATAATGCTGCATTTTCAAATTTCAAAACAACAAACGCCATGCAAAGCAAACTGAAAATTAGGAAATATGAATTTATAAACTCTCCAGTACACCCAGTATTTAAAAATATTTTAAATCTTTCTAATTTGCATTCCTGCTCTCTATTGAACAAAATTTCCCACTGTTAAGCAATTTAATAAAACTGTTTTAAATATGATGGGTACTCAAGTTTATTAAAATTTTTTATTAAAATTTCATGCCTATATACCTAAATATAGTTTCAACTACCTGTTTACCCACATTGTTAATGCAATACTTTCTCACTTATTCAAAACTAACAAAGATAGAAAGTGTTTTTAGAGTGAGAAAGCATCATTTTCCCATTTCATCTGGTATCAGTGATTGTGACAATAATGCCGACATGTAAGGGGCTGCTATCAATAGGCAGAAAGATACTAAAATTAGTATCTTCTTTTATTCAGGATTGTTCAGTTTGTATAGGTCAGGTGGAAATCCTCATTAATGATCATGCCCACGTTTGACATCACTTTTTAATGGCCCACACAAACTGGTTATCACACTCTTGGACCATTTCTGGTATGTACCAGTGCAGAAGCAGTCCTTCAGAGGAGAACTTCAGCAGACTCAGCAAAAGAAACATCACAAACCGTCAAACAGCTACTTCCTAATTCTGGACAAAGTAAAAAAAACCACCTTTTTTTTTTTTTTTTTTTTTTTGATAGAGATTAGTTTATAATTGTAGCCACTTAACATACCTTAATGAGGTAGGTGCCATAACATTCACTTGTGTAATCCTCTCTGAATTACTTCCCCCAATGGTAACAATGTGCCTCATATATATATATACCTATGTCTTTGTATATTTCCAAAGGTGGATCATCTCCCAACAGTTATGGACTTACAGATTTACAAACAATTAAAGAAGAGGATAGAAGTCATTTCTTCATGTTTTTATTGCTTTTAAGTGTGAATTTTAGATGGAACGTTTCAGATGCTAACCCATTCATCTTAAAATTTATTTAGAATTCTTTAAAGGACAATTTTTTTTTTCTCCTTATGACTGTGGGGATTTATATTTGAAATAAAACTTACGATTGGGTAGCACTGGTGAAAAACAGCTGCAGACAAGATAAAGCATGATGCAGCACAGATTGTACATAATATAACTAATGAACAGATGAGCATGGTGACATCATAACTGCCATTATTCTAAGGCTGGGCTACCTGACCTAATGCTGAACAAGAAATGAACCAAAATTAAAACAGGAACATTTGCAGAAAATACATTTGCAGAACATTTCCAGTCAGGATGAGGACAGAAGCTTAAACTGGAGGAAAAAAAATATCATTCTCCTTTCTGTGGAAAGTATCAAGAAAGCTTCAGTTCCTCAATCAAGTCATTTCACAACCACATGCCCTTTTATAATATTTGCAATGAAAAATGCATGTATTAATCCTCAATTAGAAGAACAAACAATACAATCTTCCAAAACAGACCTGAGAACCCTGTTGTACAAGTATTATGTACTCAAGACAACAACTGTTTCAAAGAACATATTGTGTCAGCCAAGTTTATGTGAAAGATGTTCAGCACTACAATCTCCATTGTATTATAAGAAAGTTTCTGATGGTATTCACATTTTAAAATTAGAAGTTCTGAGCAACACTTAACTTATTAGTATTTTCTAAGCAGAAGTAAAGTCACTTCCTTCTGTGAAGGAAGGACGGGTACATTGTAAATGGCAACTTTTTAAGGTTATTAGAACAAGCGTCCCTGCACATTTTACCCTGCAGACTTCTGTGCACTTGCTAGGTTACCACATCTCTGAAAAGAAACAAAAAACATTTTCAGAACTATGGAACACTACACACTCACACAGTAGATAAACTATCTTTTATCATCATGTACTGTCAAGGGACAGCGGGCTAAGCAACAACATGCTACTTCCAAATTCTTTAAAATATCCTTAAAGCTTTATAATATGCTTATTTTTTATTGTTTCCTCTCAAAATAGTACTATTGTGATTTTAAGAACTAATGATCTGATTTTTCCTTAAAAGTTTTGCAGCTTCATTGGCTTATTGGGATATGCGTCCTCACTAAAATAAAATATACATATATGAACACACATAAATCCTGTGTTTTTATACCCATTCCCAAATACACCTGCAGGTATGATCGCAGGTAACCAAAAAATAACTCCTACATTCAACTAGAGTCAAGTAGTCCTAAACCCTAGTCTACTGTGTTAACCACAAGACAACCTTTTTCCATAATCCTCCTGGCTAAAGGTATTTGAAGTTAGTTAAGGGTATTAGTTTGCCAAAGGTCAGCACACAAGCAGTAATCTAAACAGTCACTGTCTGTCACAGCTAACAGATCATGCTTGCTCTTTATCAAGGCAACAATAATATTTTAAGCATTTACTAGTTTTCTCAGGTGCTATTTAATACATGTGGAAAAACCCATCACTTTTCTTTATCTCTTAGTCAAAATGTTTTCAGTTCAAATTCCTACAATACAAGGCTACCTTCCTCAATTAAAAATTGAAGAATGGACTCCTTGTCAGAAGGTAGTATTTGTAAAGAATTGAAAATGGAAAAGAAATAAAAAGCAGATGATAAAACACTAGCAGAAAAAGAGAGGATATGAAACCACTTGAAGTTATGCATCTGTAAAGCAAACCAGTTCACAGAAAAAGGCAATCATCTTCTTTACATTATAATTCATGCATACTTTGATGAATTAAACTTTTTTTTAAATTCAATTATGATAAAAAAGCAATTATGACATTGAAAATAAAATTTACCTGTGCATGGAAGGGACAAAGTTCACCACTGACATGGGGCAAGGAGACCTGAGAGGAGCAAGCTGGCTGAACCACAGTTGTAATATTTTGTTTGATGTGTGTACTTTTAGAAAAGAACCTCAGTCCTGCCAGAAATTGTTCTAGTGCATGATTTAATGGAGTGTAGAGCAAGCAGTGGGAGCTCTATACTAATAGCCTGAAGAGCCGTGCCTCTGAATGCTCATAGAATCACTTCCAGAAGACACAAAATATTTGTACACAGTCAATGAGGAGAAAGAGCTCCATTTCCAGCACTCCTTTTCGTTCTCTTCAAATAGTCTGTTTCTAGCATGGGACACATCAGTAATGACAACAAAAAAGAAAAATATTGGTCAGATTTTCATGAACTAGAAAATCCCTCAAGTGCCTTCTACGGACTTTTATTATTTCAGAAATCAGGAAGAGGTAGCCTTCCAGATCCCACTGAAATCTGTAGAGAACCAATAATTCCTCTCCAACTACAGCATTCTTGATCAACCACTAAGAAGTGAGTAACCAGACTTCCTAACTCCCAAAGGCACTAGCCCTAGGACAAAAGCAGATACATAAACTTTTGAATCCTGAGCTGAGGCATGAGGGGTAGTGTAACAGAAGAAATAAAACTTCATAGGGTAATGGTTAAGGGACATTAAGCTTTACTGTTAAACTCAGTGTTTAACTTTCCACACTTACAGCCTCAGAAATATGTTTGGACTTTTTTCCCACTTATTTCTGTATAAATACAGAGTGGAAAAAATATACATTCTCTTTCCAGGAGTAAAAACAAACAGGATCCTTAATCAATAGGGACTTAAGAAATTGATAATCATTTGTAGAATCCTTCAATTTTGTACGCATATACAAATGCTAAAACTGTAGTCTTGGTCAGAGACTCACTCTTTGTACATATTCATAATGTATATATGTACAAACAATTGCAATAACATTTTGCAAATCAAGTGAGAGAAATAGCTAATACCCTTTTTAAAAATAAGCTTCTATATAGAAATAAATATCCATGTTTGTGAGCAGTGAAATTTTGATCGATATGTCTATAGATATTAAAGAAGGTTGGAAAAACACACCACAGCATTAGCAAGGCCCTTGCATTTTATTCTGCAGCAGAAGACAGCATCCTGTGAGGCTGAATAAACACCATAGATTCTAAAGTACAGGGGGATTATCTGTATTACTTAATAGAGGCTTTTTTTTTTCTTTCCCCTAATTTAAGATCCTTTCAGATGACCCAACTGATGCTCCTGATTTCACCATTAAGGGCACAGACCCCAGAAGCCAACAGTAGAGGTGGCTGAGGCTTGACATTCTGAATATGTCCTAAATCCTGGCTCTCCTACTCCCCTAATCTAAGCCATGGTGTAGCTCTGTGGGTGCCCACGTTGTGCCCAGAACCCCTCTATCCTAGCCCCTGTGGCTGTCCATCTGCCTGGGCTGTGAAGTCACACCTTCACTAAGCCCTGAGAATTTGTCTGAAGACATTGGTCTTTAGAAGAAACAGCAACACCTTTCCCCAAAGCCAGAGATATGCTTGCACTTATATCCATATGCACATTCACTTACAAAGAGTTTTAACTAGACCTCACAGTCCTTGGCCCTAACTGTGGATATGCAGCCCTAGATTTCCAATAAGGCTTAGGATAAGAGCAATTATTTCATTATTTTCCTAAGAAATGGCTTAGGAAACCATTTTCATTACTGTACAACTCTACTTGTGCACCCTTAGAAGCCTAAAACTGAAGATAAAAACAATATTTCAAAGTAATAATAATAATAACTACAAGCATTCTTAGAAAAAATTACTTGGCATGTTGTCCCAGGTTTTTGTGAACCATCTTCCATATTTAACCATTTCACTGCAAGCTGTACTGTGTGCCTTCACAAACCACTGTGTAAGGAAGAATAAAATCATATACAATGGATACATGCAAAATTCAGATGGAACTCTTTTTTTTGCATTTTGACAAAGTGATCATAGATTCATATTAGGTACCAGCATAAGAGCTTCATTCACTGCATATCTGAACTTTACTAACAAAATTTTGCTACACTCATTAAAAATCTGTAGCTGAAATTAAATGGCAATTAAGAAGATCCCTGACCCTGATATAAACAATCATGCTGCTCCTATAAACTCTTACCAGTCTTAGACAGAAAGCACAACTTTTTTCTCTTCCTGCTTCTTTTCATGTTTCTGAAACACCAAGATGGCATATTTGATGTGAAATTAACACTGGTTGTTTTCCAGACTGACTGGTAAAAAATATAGATTTCTATACACATGGATCTAAAATGTGTTTCCTTTAAACAGCCCCTTATGTAACCTCTGACTGTTAGAGGAAAACTGTAAAGTCAGCATTCTTAAAAAATGCATTGGTAAAATGCATTCAGTGCAGTTAAAATTATTAGGAAAACACAGCAATATTTACCAAAGAAATATAAATACAACAAATAAATAAATGCAAGAAAATAAATATTTCTACAGTCGTTGTCTGTATTTCTATGGATATTCTATGTATTATGCTTTAGCCCTGAGTATATGCAGTATATTTCTCAAGGAGTGAGACATGACTATTTCATTGATACCCTACCACGAAAACTGGTTCCTATACGAGCCATCTTGGACAGAAAAAGCCCAAATATGGCTTAGTAAAATCTTAAGAGTTAGAATAGAAAATATCACAGATTACCTGGCAGAAGCAGTCAACCAAATGGAAACAAGCCACAAATAAAAACCTGTATACTCTTAAATTGTACATACTGAGGACATATTTAAATATTCAAACTGTATTTTCATATTCTAAACTAAAAAAACAAGTTTTCTATATTTATTTCAGAATTATTATTTATAGAGAACAGATAAATGGAGTTTTGTTTCATTCTAAATGTCCTTTATTTATTCCAAGGAGAAGTTGACCACAAAAAAGTCAAAGCAGTTTTTTCAGCCCTCCCATGGGAGAAATTCACATTTTTACTACCAGTAAATGGTAGTACCATGGTTAATGTTGGCTTACTGTATTATTTATATATGTTTGAAGATCTGTAGGCCAGAAGAATGGATGGAAACCAAATACAGGTTAGGCAAGAAAGGGAATGACTGTGACAGTGTAAGCCACGATTTAAGGTACTTCAAGTATTATCACTGGATGGCAATAAACAACTCCAATAGCCTGTTTTCAATGGACACAACTAGCATAAAATTACAGCAGAAAACCACAGCATTTGTAGCCTCACTGAGGTCAGTAACAAGCTTATCTCTACCCACAATGGATTTTTTTCTCTGTTATCTTTATTTGTATATCTGATCGAACAGAATATTGCATGGATTCACATGTCATATTAATGCATCTAGCCCATTTTTGAATTACATATGCACATGATAAACTGATAAGAGTGACCTGAAAAGTCATCTAGAAAACTTTCAGAGTCAGCATATCACTGATGTTCTCTCTGGTTTGCACACCCTTCTATCTATTTGCTCTTAAATATTTCTTTCTCTAGAAATCTGCCTTGTTTACACAGAAGATTACAGTGCCGTATATCCACATATCAAAATGTAAAATGAATAGCGTTTTAAACTCACACCATCATGGTATTTTAATCAAAGGATATACAGACAAATAGTTTTCCCATGAGGTAATTTTTATTATGTGCATTTGACAACGCCATTCATTCTTCATAAGTAATAAACATATTTTAATTTTCATGCATGTATGCAACTGCTAAGAAATTAAGAAAAAAATGTGCATACCCAATATTATGCTAGTGGCAACCTCCCAATCTAAACAGTTGCATTGCATATCTGAGTTTTACTTTAGCATCTTAAAACCTGTGTGTATGGTAAGTGGGGAAGATTAGAAAATTACTAGGTCTTGGATAGAAAATTGTCACTTCCTTGGGCTTTCTGAACACTGTGATTGAAAAAGACAATTTCGTTTTGTTTGCTTGCTTTTTCTTTGCTTGTTGCAGGAACTCACCCTGAAGAGGTATGGATGGTCAAGATTTCTAGTTTGGGTTGAATGCAATAAACTTAATAATATGGGTTATCAACATAAATGAAAAGTATAGATAAGTCCTTCAGTTGCTTTAGGGACTAAAAATAAGTGGTGTTTAATAGGAATAACCAAATTGATTTAATCAACAGTTATAGGTAGAGAAGTGGATATGAAGAAAAACTGGAGATATTGATCTGCATTCTGGTATTTAGATCATATTTTGATATACAGCATGTAGATGACCAGGAATTGTTGCACCTGACTATTTCACATTCAAATAGAGGTCAATGACAGCACGAGAACATTCATAGGAAGAAAGGCTCATGACACTAACAAGGAAGGAAGACTACAGGGAAGACGATTCTTTCTCTTTCTGTCTTCTGATCTTGACTAAGCTGAATATATTATCAAGCACCATGTTTTGTCCCTTAACTAATGGTCATCTGGTCCAGTACACCCACAGTTACTCTAATATGATTGTAGAACTGAAAAATTATAGGTAGAATTAAAAAGTATTGTTAAAATCTGAGGGTATCACTTAGTTATGACACCAACTGTTCAAAAGAGTATATCAATTTTTAGGCTCCCTAATTAAAACTCCTTTCTCCAAAAGCTAAAATGGAATTTTCAATTTTCCCTCCTACCAGTCTCTGAGAGTCTCGTCTTTCGATTTTTTTTCCTTAATATTCTTTTTTGCACTTTAGTGGCCCACAGTTATTTCACTGTTGAGATTGTACACATGGCGTCACCTTCCTATGTGAAACAGATAGTAGTATTTATCTTATTTTGTAAAATATTTACCTTAATTCTACAAGCAATGAATTAATATGCACTGCTAATATAGTCTGAAAGTTATAAATATAACATATATATATTCAGATTAAAAAGTAGTAATGAGATACAAGGTTTTTTTCAATAGTTTTTTCCAGGTTAGACCACAAACCATAAGAGAAGAGCTCAAAGGTTTATCACCAAATCATGAACATTGGTGTTCTTTGCATTACACAACTGCAAAACAGAATTAAAAGAAAAAAAAAAAACACAAATTCCTAATTACATAAATATATTCTTTTGTAATCATTTTCTGTTTCACATGCTTACTCCAAAAGACACATCACCACTGACGTGCCATCATATTGATTTTAATCTGAGTTTGGCTTCAGGCATTATATTGTATTTTCAGAATTCATTATAAATAATGATTGGTTTGAGCATGCATTACTTGTGCTTTATGATGGCTAGAGTTAATGGGACTTGCAGCTATTTCAGTTCCTATTATCTTGCTTATCCTGGAGGTTTCTCTCCTGAGGCAATCAAGATAAAGAGGTATTTGGTCCTCAGAGCGCATTGTTCCTGTAAAAAGGAAGCTATCAATGATGATGATATTGCAAGCATGCACAAAGCACCTATCACCATAACATCCATGCTTATTTTTTGAAACTTAAAAGTAAATGCAAAAAACATTTTTTTTTTCAAATTTGAAGACTACCAGTTTACCTCTTTCAGCTTTCCCATTACTCTTAGACAATTATCTTCAGTATTCCGTAAAAGCGCAAACAGTCCAATGGACTGCAAACGAAGACAAAATTGTCGAGCTATTCAGGGCCTTCACTACACATGGCAAACAGACTTGTTGTATTCTGAGTGTGGAACAACCACCAGCACAGAAAGAAAAGTTCAGATAATAAAGATGCTTGCCATTTTCTCTTGCTAACAGTCAGAAGACTAGTAACTGTTATGACTTTACATTAAGTTTCAGACTAATCTACATGTTTAAGCCTACAGAGATACTGCTGTACAGATCACTACTGCCAGAGAAAAGCATCAGCAGCTGTGGAATAATTCACATTTCAGATGTGAATTTTCTGAGTTTAATAAATTTAAGTTAAATAAATTTTGAGTTATAATAAAGTAAAAGTTTGAGTTAAATAAATTTATTGTTATAATAGTTGTTGCCCTCAAATTTGCCACAATGACAAGTTTCTTGTTGAGTCCAAAACTTGGCAGCCATTTCAAATATTTCTCTCTAGCAATTAAAATGGCTTCTATTTAATCTCAGGTGAATTTAAAATTGGAAAAATACCATGAATAAGAAATATCTGGAAACCATCTGGACATGAATCCATCTGACCATTCAATTATATCTTTGCAGATGCTGGGTAACTCCTTAAGAAGCTTGTCTACCTATAGAAAGGCCCAGGACAATACACCCTTCACTTAGAAAGTCTAATTTAGTACGTGTATCCAAGGTGCACTGAAACTTGGCTGGGTAGGTAATAGACCCGAAAAAAGCACTGGAAGCAACTTTAATCACAATATGAACACTAATGTGTTCCTTGAACTCTTTCATGAATTTTATAGGAGGTTTGAGTGAGCTTTGAATAGGAGGGACAACAAGAACAAACTTTGCCTGTTTCACACTAGACAGCCTTTCTACCTCTTGTGATCTTCCCCAAAGAAATAAGCAGAATTACATTATCAGAGTACATACAGCTTCTGCCAGAAAGCCACACTGTTTTCTGATCACAGGTAACATGTGACCTTTTAGATCCAGTTTGCCTAATCTTGATTATAAGCAAGCAGTGTTTTTCTGCATTTGAAATCTATGAAATTTGTAGCCTGTGAAACTGAAGATGGGATGCTGTTGAGTTTAAAACACCAGCTACTGAAATTTCATAAAGATTTTTTTTCCTATGAAGATAGACCAAGGAAAGAAGACTGGTATTCAAAAGCAGAGCAAGAAATCGTTGAGCATGCTTTGTATTAACAGTTGCCCAGCAGAATTTAGTGGTTCATGAGGAAACCACCATTTGATAAATATATATATTATATAATATTATGCAATATAATATATATAGATCATACAGACTATCAAATTGTAAGTACACAGCCTACACTTTAGTTCCTTCAGTTTTATAAAACAGAGATTTTCAAAATGAAGTTAAAAGAATACAGACCTCATATTACTAGTTATTTATTCATGAATATTATATTACAGTAGATAATAATAAAAAAAAAATCTACAGATTGGCTCACCATTCAGGGTCACTGGGGTTATCTACAGAATAATATCATCATGGATTTTCATTTGTTAATACCCTTAATTTACATGCTGATAGTAAGCTCTACGTATAATAAACAGCAAGTAAACAATGCATCACTTTTTTCGCCCCTCAAACTGCAATATTTCAAAAAATATTTCAGGGCTAGGACAATAGTCCTCACACTGCTAAAAATTTAGTTAACTAACCAATTTGTTGTACTTATTCAGGCAAAATTACTGTAGTGTAACATATACAGCCATCACACAACATAGTTAACCAAGGTGGGATTAAAATGACCCAAAAGGAGAATTTCGAAAAACAGATAGTGAAGTAGTCAGGGGGTAAAACAATCGAGATGGTCTGACGGGAAAAAAAAAAATGTAGCAAAAGTCATTCCAAAGAGTAATATTTTAAAGAAAATAAGGCATAACTTGTTCAAACAAGTTGGAAAACAATTGAAGACAGTACACAGAAATAATAGAAACTGTCTATTATTACCCAGCCATCTACATATTCATGGACCTGAGTAAAATAGACGCCGTGTGAACTGAAAGAGATCAAGCAAATTATTACTGAAGAAAATGTAAACCGGGTAGATAGAGATGGTGCTCTCTACTCTTTTCTCCAGGAGCTACAAAACATTTTTATTCATCAGTTTTCAGTCATGTCAGTTCAATAGACACCCTCTTCCCATGAAGCCTGCCTTCCTTCTTGACTGAGACTACTGCTGATACTACAGTCGTCTGAGATATCTGAAAGATGTTGCCATACATCACAACAAAACAAAACACTCCTGATCAATTTCCAATTTTTTTCTTCTAAGATACAACTATTGCTTATGATGGGTACATTTACCCTTGATAAAAGTAGCATTTTGAAGTACCACGTTTAGCTACTAGAGGCCATGGAAACTGAAAAACCTAAGTTATGAATTTTCATTCAAAAGTAATCATTTCCCTTCTTTGATTTTTTAATTCTCTTCCTACCCTTTACATTTTACAAAGCCATAATCTTTGTTTGGATGAGATCATTTCAGGCAATGCAAAAATAGTATTAAATGTTCTGTAGCATATCTATCTATGAGTTAACACTGGTTTGAACTAATCTGCCCATAGATGCTCTTATGAAGTTTCAACAGAAAAATCTAATTGCCTGCACTCCTCTGACATATATTAGTTAACTTTACAGACATAGTTCACATAACACAAGACTGAGCCTGCTCTTTTAAGCTATTTCCAAACGAATAATGTCTTATCAGTGTTATAAGATTAACAGCAGCATCTGACCAAAGAGCATAACTTCACTTTACATGGACATCCCCCCCCCAAATTATTTTTCACAAGCATTTTATCTGAGTTTCCTATTACTGTGTTATTTTCGCAATACTGTCACCAGTGCTTCTTCTGTCTAGGTTAAATATCATGGAATGGGAAGGAAATATTAATGGTAACGACAACAATGAACGTGAAATAATTTGCCATGTTTTAGAGCTGCATTATAATGCATAATAGACTTTTTAATAACATGAAATGAGACTGATTTATAAATCTCTAGAATGACATCTGAAAAGAACTTAGACTGGTAAAAAAAAAAACAAATGGCAACTAATGTATCTTTCACGTTGGCTGTGGCAGTGATTTACTATGTTGTCTGCAATGCTAAATATACATCATAAATCCCTCCAACAGAAGCCTTATTATATTCATCCATCTCTTCCCTATGAGCCAACAATTTCTTCTTTCATAAGCTTTATTGTATAAAAAGCAACTCATTAAATAAAATAAAATGCGGGCTAAAGCCAGTGATCTTACATTAACCTAATGAGGACTTTATCTAAAGAATGCATACTGGAGATACCCTGTGGTTATGTTATTGTTAAAGACTATTTATCGAGTGACAGTGGGCAAGCTCTTTTTGTGGAAGATAAAATGATACAGAGCTCTTTATAAACCTACAATAACTGATCAGTTTTCTGCTTCTGTAAAACCTATTGTATACAGTCTATTAAGTAATACAAATTGGAAAGAAAGATCTCAACAGTTTGCAAATGAGCATGACTATAAGGAGGGATCATTTATCGAGTGAGACAATATGAAGTAATTAGAAGAGAAAAGCAAATGGAAACTTAATGGACAATTAATATCAGTGCGAAGAGGCTCTCCTTTCAGTCAGTTGGCAATGAAAAGTCGGACATTCAGACCATTTGGTGTTTTCAAAGTACCCCTTCCACTGTTTAGCACATGAGCAATTGCACTAGAACACTATGATGGGGACAGGCTTTGATTCACAGAAAGCTCCCACCACTTACTGTCCTTTGAAGACAATTTCATCAGCCTTTGCAAGAATGACTCCAAAATTAATCTCTCATCATTTTTTCTATGAAAATAAACAGTTCAGCAGCAGAAACAATAACCAAATTTCCTTTTTTGCATCAGTTCCCAGGTTACTAATCTGAGCATCTCTTTCCCTTCAGTTTCATGACAGGTGTTTTTTGTTGTTGTTTTTGTTGTTTTTGTTTGCTTTTTTTGTTTCTTTGGTTTATTTATTTTTTTTTTTGGGGGGGGGGGGTGTTTTTTTTAAGTCTTGCAGATTGCAAGATAGGTTGATAGGTTGTTCTTGGGACTGTTCCTCCAACTCTTATCTCTGGTATTATGATGTGCTATATTAATATAACTGTTAGCCTGTCCTGCAGCATGCACGATCACTTCTTGAATGCAATCTCATTCCCCAGGTAGAAGTTAGCTAGGATTTACTAGGATTAAACAAGAAAGCAGCTCACTTGCACTGCTGGCAATAGTGGGAATACCGTAATTTGGAAACAAATTTGGCAGAAGAAGGGTGGACAGAAAACTGAAGAGGATTTAAATCTGAAGTGTAGTTTAATGCATGAGTTAACAAATACAACAAGGAACAATTTAACCTTATTTGATCACCCACAGGTAAGAAGATGAGAACAAAGGGCAGAGGGGAAGTTTACAACAGATGAAAAGACATTTTACCTATTTTCCAACCTGCAGGCACAGTGTAAATTATCAAGAAGAGATAAAAGCAGACATCTGAAGTAAGGCCATCTGCTTCCAGAGTCTTATGCAAGACACAAAAGTGGATGCAGCCTTGAAACCAGATGATCATCCGCTGATGCAGTCTTGAAAGGTCACTCACTGGGGAAGATGGGAGGAGAAGGCATTAGCCTCACCAATACCAAACAGACTTTTGGGCAAAGAGATGTCAGAGGGAAATGACAGTCAGTGACGTATCACCCAGAACAGGAAGAGACAAGTGTGTCATGATAAAGCTGAGAGATGGGCCTGCCCCTAAGCAGACTGGAATTTCAGATAGACAATTAAAGAAAAAAAGTTAGCAACCTTCTGCTTTTAATGTATTTAGAATATTTGGATCTTAGGTTCTTGGTTGAAATCTGTACTACCTACTTGTTTTCTCCATTGAATTCCTTAGGCTGCTGAGGCAGCTGGCAATGATAGGAAACATAATTCCTCCACTGCTAATGCTTTTGGTGATTTTCCAAAAGAACGTTGCACAGCTGCCTTTGTCTGCTTGGCAAGATAGACTTTTTCAGGATTTTGGAATCAGAACCAAATGACCAGGAACATATTTGTGGCATTTTAATCTCATCACAGTTTATGCAAAAAAAAAAATTGCAAGGTCAAAACAGGTCTACACATATCCTTTATAAAATGAAAAAGTCTTTGCTTGTATTTTACATCTGTTTCAGACGGATAAATCACATACTTCATTGAAGGAGAGGCTTCAAATTTACTTTTAACTACATGCACCCAGGAGTTACTGGAAAGGAGGTTTGGTGGCTATACTGCAGAATACTTTTGATTTGTTAATGCAGAGTTGTTAATTGAAAATTAATGATGTTTTCAGCAGTGACAGCAAGGCAATTGCTTCATTCCTTAAAAACAGTTTCCTACTAGATCATGAAAACAAAAAACAATCCCAGTGTTTTATCTATCAGTACTTAACTTGGGGTGTTAGGGATCTTTTTTATTATTTTTCTTAATAACCTCAGAAAGATGGTTGTGACTTTTTTTCTGAAAAAGATAAAGACATCTAACCACTGCAGTTCTTGAGGACTAGAAATATATTATAGGACATTTCCTCTTCTTAAAAAGGGTCTTCATTTCTTTACTGTAAGTGCTTATCCTGGTTTTGTCAGATAAACTGTGACTGTCACACACTGCTTCTGTGTAACGGTCATGACTTAGTGCCTGACTGGGACTTTGCTCCAAATAAATTATTCTAGAAGTCTTTTTTTTTTTTT
>VXAA01005462.1:172002-222472 GCA_013399115.1 Anseranas semipalmata
TTTTTTTTTTTTTTTAACTTTTATGAAATTCTGCATGTTTTCCAGTGGAAGTGAGGACATCTGAGAAAAAAACTTTTTTAAAAAGTTTTTCATATACGAAGAACATCAAAACATAATTCTTCATATATTTCACCTTTCTACTCATTCTTTTTCCTACCCACTTCTGCAACAAAGGAAATGTACTGATAATTCTAAATGTGTTAAAGACATGCTCTTACTTTTCTACATAACTCCTTTCTGTATGTTGCTTGTTATTTCTCTCTGCTTTGCATTTCCTGATTCATGAAGACTAGAGACTGACATTAAATGTCAAAAATGTGCATTTACCAATAACATATTCTTTCTAGTAGTTAAAACAATTGTAGATTTTGACTTGTCCCTGAAGAAATGGAAGGAATACAGCAATTAGTAGATCCTGAATTTCTATCTGTGGGACAAACAGGTACTCAAATTCTATGTACATAACTGGAATTTTTAATATACGTTTGATTCTAAATCATGCAAGCAAAATGAGCCATATTGACATCACATGTCAGTCACACTATGATTTTGCCTCATATTTTCCTTACAAATATGTCTATATTATAGAGCCATGCATGGGAAGTCTTGGTAGTATTCTTCTCTTAAGACCCACTGCTTATATAACACCTCATAGACTTTTTTTTTTTTTTTTTTTTAAGATTTCACTCTATTTGTATTGCTACAAAACTGCCATTAAAAGGGATATAAAAGGTTTCATGTGCCTCAATATCCAACTTTCAGTTGCTGCTCAATCTGACCTTCCCAGTATTCTGCCAAGAAGTTTATTTCAAGTGCTCCTCAAAATCTTTAGCTTTATAATAGACATGATACCATTCTATTTGGCAAGTACTTTACCTGTGTGTCTATCCACCTCTTTGCTATATTTCAGATAAGTTACAAAACAAAGCTAAAAGCATAATACAGTTGTGGAGTCTGCTGTGCCACAAATTATGAATACTCTCAAATGAGAAGTGGGGTGCAAAATTGCTACTTTCACAATTTCAGTTATATGTTCAAGGCACTCATGCCTCCCAAAGAACTTAATAAGAACAGCAAACTGTATTATACTTAAATGAATTTTTAAAAGGAGGAAAGAAAGCATCTCATCTCCCAGAAAAAGAAAAATTAAGATTAGGAATAGGAAGTGGAGTGGTTCACTTAAATTAAAAAAACAAACAAACAAACAAACAACAACAACAAAAAAACACTATAAAACTGAAGTCCAAGCACATAGATAATAAATAAACTGCACAGAAGTCAACAACATTATTCTAAGTATGTGCCTGCTGACTGTCATTTGTCTCTCAAATCACCTCTTCCCTTGACTGCTTTTACTTACGGCAACTTTTTCCTCCATGAATAAGAGACAATGATTGCTGGGACAGGGATTCTCTGTATTTTATCATTTCCAAAGCTTTGGGCACAGCAAACTACTAATTCCTGATCCCTAGGTGCTATTGCAATAAACATGAACAGCAAGAACCTAGCCAGTGTTCTAGGAAATAACAAACAAAAACTGCAAAGCCAAAACTGCACATTTTAAAAGTATGTTTAACTGCACATTTTAAAAGATCTTTGTCGTTAAGATATGCTTGTTCTCTAACATCCACAATACTACTTCTTGAAAGTCTACGAGGACTTGTATTTCCAGCTATCTCACAGGTTTTCTGAACACTGGTGCAAATAAATTCTTACAGTAAAAATCACATTAAAAGTTTTCTCACAACTGCTTTTATGTTGGTTTACCAACATAATAACCTTACCTAACCTTAAGCATGCACAGTACAGTTGCCTGCATCTGAACCCCAGCTCCTCTGGTAGTCAAAGACAAACACTTCCAGGAGACAATCTGTCTCATTCTAACGTAGGTATCTCAGATAAACTGTGTCCTAAAAATGCCTCTCTCTCTCCATTTGCTATAAGGAAAACATAGCGTTAAGAGCCCTTGTCATTACAACTATACGCGTTAGAATGAATCCTTATCCAGAGAGGCTAATATAGCTCAAGGATTTACCAGCTGTTTGGAGATCATTTGTAAAAAGCAAAAAGAATCATCACAGCACAACTGTGTTATCTAAGCAGGGAAACCATCATGTATTCTTATATGTCCACTAAGGAAGAAATTACAAATAGTGACCTTTCTGCCATGACCTCCATGTGAAATATTTGTTTACTTAAATGCATTAGCGAAGAACTGCAACTAACCAACTGGTAAGTTTTTCGCAAATAGGAAAGAAGCGGGATTATTTGCTCAAACATAGAGTTCAGGAGAAGGTGTAAAAGCACTTTTATGAATCTGCTTTTCACAACTTTCCTGTGAAAAGTAGATTATGACAGTTTTACAGATGGGTACATTTAAGTATAGAAATATGAAGTGTAAAGCCTGGCTAACAGGGCAAGTTATCAGCAAAGCTAGGTAAGTACCCATTTTCCTTTCTCTCTTGTTCTCTGAGTGCTCTGTGACGCTGACTTTCTGGAAAGGATACGTAACAGAATCTCTCTTTTAAAAAAAATGAAAGACAGACAGAAAGGTTAAAACAATAATAATAATAATAATAAAAAAAATAATTAAAAAAAAAAAAAAGCAGGCAGCATTTCCCCTCCCCAAGTTTTAGTGAAATGTACATTTTTTAATATTAAAAATGAACTTATAACCAGTTCACTAAATTCATATGCTTTGAATATCCTCTCAAACTGATTCACAGAACATGAGATAACTAATTCACTGACCTCAACTCCGTGATGAATGTGCTAAACTTTGTAAGACCTACCTTGTGCTGCAGAAGCTCTTCCACTCAAACAGCAAATGTCTTCCTTCATGTTTGAATGGTATCAGCAAAGAAAGAGTTGTCTGCTTGATTTGAGTTCATAAAGTCAGTCTTCAAAGCCCTCCGATTTTTGCCTTCCCACCCTCTCATATTTTCTCTGTCTGTTCACAGTACATTTGGACCACGACATTAGAATAGTTTATGCTGGAACGCCTCACATAGTCACACTAAAGGATGCTGGGTTTTTCATGGCAGATACATATTAATGAAATACAATTTAAAACAAAACACTTCTTTATATCACTGTCCATGTCTGACAAAACATAACCTGTGTTTGCTATTACACACTGTAGTACAGCTAGTTAGTGCCTGGTTACTTTATATTTTACCTGTGCTGGGGAGAGAAGAAGGAAGGAAGGAAAAACTGCATACAAAACATGTTGATCATGTTGTCACTCACTGTATTGAGGAAAGGTGCTCAGATATCCATACTATGGGCATACAGTAAAAATCCTGCACAGAAGAGCAGATGTTTTCTTATTTTTAGTAACCCCTAAAACTCATGTAAAAATACATACCAGTGGATGTCACCAGACTTGCATACAACTTGACCTCCCAATGGTCACCAACAAGTGTCCATAAGTGACCATAAGTCACCAACAGAATGATTTAGTTGATTTCATATTTAACACATCTGATCTCTTACTGTAGTTTCCCACAGTTAATTTGTCAGAGTGATGCTACTTAGAGATGTCTTGCATCACGGTTACTCTGTCAGATGAAATTCTCACAACGCTAATCTTATTTAGAGTATATTTACTTGAAGCTTTATTTAAAGTTCCTTCTTCTGACAGACTCTATCAGCAAAAGTAACTGTCATAACCATAGTTAGATTATAAATGCTATCTCCCAAAGAGCAATGCCTGAGTCAATATTTACAAGTAAGCTACAAAAGGTCTCAGAAAAAGTCTATAATACTGAAATACTGATGGGAGGAAATATGTAATTGGCTCCCTTGAAAGCCTTATCAGACAACAAACAGGAGTTCACATAAAATTGTCCAGTTAGGAGAAAAGTAAGGAAAAGAATAATTTTCCCTAAGGTTTTTGGTTGATTTTTTTTTGTCCAGTTAATTATCACCAACACAAACATCATTGGCAATTATTACTGAGGTAGCCCATGATATCTTTTTTGAGAGCACATTTCAGCTTACAAAACAAAGTTTCAGGATTGCTATTTTTGCAGGAGAAGGATGAGCAAAATACTTCACATGGCACAAGGCAGATGAATTCCAATCCATGTACACAGTCATAGCTACAGGAGATTTTCTGTGCATGTGTGAAATAAAGACACAGTTTTGGATGGTTTGATTTTTGTTTGTTGTGGTGTTTTTTTGGGTAGTCATGGTATTTGAATCAGTCAAATTATTCGATCATTTACAGTCATTGAAATTTGTCTGCACTGACAGGTTCCCGTGAAGTACTAAGACCCAGTTCTCCCTTCCCCTGCACTTTAGGTAGCCATTTATACAACTGTCAAGACAAACAACATGACTTAACTTAGTACAAAGGCAAAAAGCCAGGTTTCCAGGGACTCGCAAGGCCAGCTTTAGCAAAAGCAGTGCACTCAAAATGGAAAGTTTCAAAACTGTTATAGCACAGCTTTGTCTAATGAGAAATTTGAGGATTTTTACCAAGTTCTACTGACAATTGATAGAAAACTTTCAGAATGGCCACTGTGCTGATGTGTTTTTAAATATCCTTGTTTGAAATACAAAGGCTAGGAATGAAGAAATAAAGAAGTCCTCGAAACAGCCCAGGGGTGTGGGGGAGTGGGGAGTATTCCATTTCCATGGTTCTGATTTAATTAATGTTACATTTTTATAGGCTTTTCATGGCATATATGTAGCCACCTCATGAATGCATAACTGGGCTGAATTTCTCAATCATGTCACTGAACAGCTTAAAAATATAAAATTAATTTCCATTTGAAAATCCAGGCTTTGAATGCACACTAAAATTGTATACTTTAACAACATTTAGCTATTTGAATAATAAAGCAAACTGATTGTTTTAAGTAGAACACCAATTTCAGTTTTCAGAAACACTGGCGTATATTTCAATGCACTATCATTTCTAAGATTTTATGATCAGTTCATCAGCAGGGTCAAGAGACTTAGGAAAGCCTCCAAGGTATTCATATCTGAGGAAAATCAATGTAACAGAAACATGTACGCCCCTATGTACGAGCAACACATCCCTTCTACATGATAGTGCATGGGCAGCTACCTTCACATGGGTTTTCAAAATTACTTCTGTTACTATTTCAGCTGACGTTAAATATCTTTGTTTTCTATGCCATCCATCTATTTGCATCACCATGGAACATGTCTCAAAAATAAGGACAACAGAAGTCTGGGGTATGTCATGCCCAATTAAAAGTTAGATATGTCAGATTTCTTTGAATGCTGCTCTTCAACATACAGGTCAGCTAAAAACCAACAACATGCTTCACAATTTGTGCACTGTGTTCACAGAGATGTTTCTTTTTTAAAAATGAAGTTAAGCCCTGTGACCTGAGTGCCAGGGATCCCAAAAGCTGGAAGATTTTAATTTTCAGAGTATCAGCGTGTATTAGCAGTAGTTACAGGAAATTCTCTAAGATTTATACCAGAGTACCTACAGTTAGAAGACTTCTCCCCCATCTCTGTTTTGGGACTGTAGCAGTGAAATTATCCAATGAACAGGAAGGAATTTGCCAGCCAAACTGCATTCCAGACTAATTACAACCACCTGGTCCATAGGAACTTTGCACATGTGCTAAGAGAGGTGAAACGAATGTGCTGTCTTTTTGAATGCAATCAGCAATAATGTAATTTTACTTGCTGCTGGGCTGTACTAATAAATTGGCAAAAGCATGATTTTTTAATAGAAGAGAAAAACTAATACTGCTTACATGAGATAAAAATCCTTAAGAAAGTCAATGTAATACACTAAATTAACACCAGTAAATCAGAGTTTTTATATGGAAAAAAAGGAAAAAGGAAAAAGGAAAAAGGAAAATAGGAGCATAAAAGAAAAAATGAAAAATTTCCTGTCCCAAAAGCACACAAGTTCAGCTTGCTTAAATCGGGCAGGAAGTCTTTTATTTTAAAGCATTATTTATCCAATGATGAGGGCCAAGCTTTTTCACTAGTGCCCTGAATGTCAGTTCCAATATTTATCCACAACATTGTCTCACTCAAAAGCTGTTAAATGGCATACAGACATCTGTGTTGTCCTGCAGGTATGGGAATCTTGGCAGATTTTCACAATATGTTTTTCAGAACAATTAGAAACCAAAAACATAATCTGGAGAAAGAAACATGAGCATTGCAACTATGTTTTTTTGGTCAAGCCATCTTAGTGAGTTTTAAACTATACTACAAAACAGGTTATAGCTACTTCAAAGCAGAAAGTGGAAGTATGTTAAACAAACCAGACATAATTTGGGTTCAGTGAACAGGCTGTACACATCAGAGTTTGTCAGCTGTTGGTCAGACAGTCAAGTTATACTGAACAAATCCTTCTAAGTTTGCAAGGTAATGCTCCTGTCATTCACTCAGTGGGTTCCTTCTCTGCTCGACTGAAACTGTCTCCTAGGCTCACAGTGATAAGCGACCCTGAAAAAAGCTCTCACTAAATGATGCTACCAAGTATCAAGTGAAGCTAAGGTGTACTTCCCCACTGTCCACAGGTGTTGTATTAGGGATGTTAGAGGGTTTGTCTCCACTTGTTCCCCCTTGGTATCTGTTGTCCATGAATTTGTAAAATCCCTTCTTGAACCTGGAGACTCACCTTCTGCTTTAAAGTTTACTAACATTGAAGCTAAATATATACCACAAATAGTAATCTGAGCCATACTGCTTTTCAAAATGGTATTTCACTCTACAGTTGAAGATCAAGATGTGTTTTAATGAACTGCTGGATGGCTACTGAGAAATGAAGTATTTCTTTACCCACGTATTTAGAAAGTTAAAGTTAGAAAGGTAGTGCAAGGTCTTTCCTAAGCATTCATAAGCTCGTAATATTTTAGGAAATACAGTTTAAAAAGTAAGCGGCCATTTCATTCCAGGTGCTTCTGTTTTAATTATGATTATTATTTTTTTCAGAATAACTTTCATAAATTCATTCAAGCAGATTTTATTCCAGTCATTGTGTATCAAATATGGGTAAGTATATGCTTTGATTTTTAATGAGCAGAAAGTTGTTAGCCATTTTTCATAGAGGGCTGTGACTAATTTTATTTTATAACCTTGGCTAATAGATAATTAGGTGTTTCACTCAAATTAGCTCTGACACAGCTGGAGGCAAAGTGGGAGGAAGCAAAAAGCTGGCTTTTGCCATAAATTTTGTACTATCAGCTTCTGAACACCTCTGTGAAGCAGCTGATAGGAAATGCTATATTAGATATACATAGCCTGTGTTTGCATTTTGTTAACAGTATTCTCAGTTTTTAAGTGGAGAGAAGCCTAATAAAAAAAGATACGCAGAGGAGGATCTCCCATAGAGACCATTAAGTGGATCATTGAAGCTCTATAAGTTTCAAAACAAATTTCCTTGATCAGGTACTTCCTCTGGCTTCACAGAGAGCGCAGCATCATCCATTAGTGTCATCACTTCAGTGTAATCCTGTCAGTGTAACGCAACAAGTGTAACTTGTGATCTGCCTCAGTCCATCTCCCTCCAGTTTAAGATCAACAGAAGTATTCACACATACATACTAGCACAGTAACTGTTCCCTTATGCCAAGCACCCACCTTCGTGTGATTTTACCTAGGCAATACTGTGCTAGATCTTACAGAACTAACACTACAAGTAATAAGAGCAATTCTTAAGCCACCCAAACCAGGAGATGGGTTCACACATACTGCCTAACACAGGCCTCCGCTTTCGAAGGAGAACGTACAGACACTAAACCAGCCCCAGGTGTTCTATAGTGTGGCACACAATGTCATCAACTCTCATAATACGCAAGTCTCTATTTACATAAAGTTATTAGCATTTGAAATATTTACTCTTCAACTAGAGCTGGAAAACATCATCAATCCTAAATCATCACAGCTGTTGTAAAGAAAGCATCTATATTTTTCTTTTTTTATCCATCGAGTTATCATTTATCAGAGCTGAGGGACACTATTGTCTTTTTTGTCTCTTTCCAGTTCTTCAGATCAAGGATACTGCCAGTTTGTTTTTATATTTTGTTGATGTAAGATTGCATATCATGACATATTTAGCATTTAGAATCTATAAAGTTGGTCTGATGCCAACATATAATTTCATATTTACGCAGCAGATTATATATCATGCTTATGTATTATGTAGTTTCTGTCAAAGCCTAGTAGCTTCTTCACTAATTCTTCTGTCTTCTGCAACTCTTGATTCTTTCCTGATAATGTCTAAAGTGAAAATCTGATTAGTTTCCTAGCAAACACAATAAACATTTTTAAATTAAATAGGGAATCAATATATCAAAAAAAAAAAAAAAAAGAAAAAAAACACAAAGAAAAATGGAGGCTAATATCATCAATTCAAGTGTACAGAAGTGTCTAATCAGGAAAGCTACACATATTTCAGATTACTCAGGGTCAGCATTAAATGTGCTCATTTTACTCAGTGTTGTGTTTGTGTTCTGTAGATAGTTGATATCTGGTTACCTGTAACACATTTTTGTCCGTTCTGGTACCTATCTTTTACACATATTTGTATATTTCCTTTTTTGCAGTCTTTCATCATCAGTTTAGCTACTCATCAGAAACAGTACATTTGACAACAGTAACTTTTGACTGACCAATTGCACCAACATTTTTATAAAAGTTAGGGATAGAAAGCTTATTTAAGTAACATCGTCTGAAAAAAATTAAGCAGAATTATTTATAAAAACAAGGAAGCGTTTTTACTGATCAAAAATATTCTTAGCAATTTATCTTCCCTTTCATGCTCAAAACACTAAAAGCATAGCCTCTGGAAAACCTGTCTCAAAAACAACCCCTTCAGAACTTCAGACACCAAAGTTACATAGCCTCCTACAATTTGAGATGTCTTATTTCATTGATGAAATACTCGTTCACTTACACCACTTGCACATTCACAGCATTGTCAGTAAAACAGTGATTTTACAAATATCTTAACTAAATTATCCCTGCCAAAATAATCCTAACTTATAAACATCTTACCAAAATTTCCTATTCATCTAATCTCAAACATTCCAACACATTACCACTACCTAAGTTTTACTGCCTGCCCTTTACCAGACAACAAAAAACATGTACTTTTTTTTTTTCATGAGTCGGGTATCAAGTGATGGAGGTTTTCTGTGATGTCTGCCTATCCTTATTGCTGCTGCAATTTTCCAGTCCACCAGCATACCTCTCTGTTGATGTCACAGGATAAAGGATCCATGATGTTGTTTGATAACTGTACATACCTTGTAATGTTCTGCCAGTATGGTCATTTGCTGACATCAAAAAAAATAAGAGAGCAGATATTTTTCATGTATATATCTTTCATTCATTCTTAATGGTAGATACAATATTTTTGTCTAGATGCAAAAATTGCCATTATATCTTCCCAATGCCTCTCAAGCCTTTTTTTTTTCCTCCACTTTATTCATCGTAGTTCCCATTTCTCTCATGCTTCTGTACAAGTCAGCCTCTGTCTCTTGGCAACCACATTGTTTGACATTTTCCTAGCCAAAAACAATGACCAAATGTGATCGTTCCCACTCCCACTGTTCATCTGGCATCCATCCACCTTCTCTCAATCAATCGATCTCTTGTTGCTTCTGAGCTCCAAACAATCGACAATAGGCTTTGGCCCCCTCCAAGGAGACAGCACCATGCTTCTTCAACCTCTGCTCACTGCAAATTGATATTGTGCTTTCCCCAATTTATCTATTGGCTTTCTTCCAAGCCAGGGAATCCAGTAAGTTGTTTAGCAGCACTTTCTTCCTTCTGTGGTTGGCTGTGATCTCTAAATACCCAACCGACTGATGAAGCTTAGCTTTGAAAGCTAATAAGGAATTCTGCTGAGAAACCATCCATGTCAACAACTCTCCCTAGAGAGAAACTGAAACAATGTCAAGAAACTTTGTTCTGGTAATTGCTTCAAGAAAGGGGGCGAGGGGGGGGGAGGGGGGGAGAGAAAGAAGGAAACAGTTAAAACAGTTCTCTTTCACTCAGTTTTGGAAATATGGAGATTTCCCAGCTCCTGGGAACATCTTTAAACAAAAATGATCTTGAAAGGAAAAAAAATATTTAAAAATACTGATCTTTAATGATTTTTCTTTACCACCCACTTTGATGTAAATGCCAGTAATATGTTACTTTTCATTTTCTCAGCTGGGGATCCATACAATCCAAAAAGAAAATATCTTCATATATCTTAAGTTGTTTTTCCCATTTATTAAAGTAATTCCTCTCCTTAAATTAAAACTTCATGTTTTATTATGAGATATGTTTTCTTTTGCATCTTGAGGGATCTTATTTGCTGATCATGTGAATTATTGTAAACCTATCCTTTGCTGACATGTGTACATGCTTTCTTTTCAATACTTATTGGCTTATCCTGGCTGCAAAAGAGGTCATCAAACAAATATCCTTATTAAGCCTGAAAGAAAGTTTGGTCTTAACTCCTTATGGTTGTATTTAATAGCTATTACGCAACACAAGCACAAAGCAACAAGCATGTTTAGTCAGTGGACTGATCAAACGTTTTGACTGAAAAAGAGGGAACAGACACACACACAAGAAGTCACATCTCACAGTCATTCCCCTTCTGCAATAATAACCATAAACTTCATTGCATTTACTTGGCACTTGTTAAAAACACTAAGTTTACAGAAATCTTGACATAATTGGTCTTCCCCTACTGAAAATTTCAAATTAGACATTATAGTAGATTTAAGAATGAATTTGAAAATAACTGGCAGTTTTAGAGACATGCATATCTTACTGTGCTTTTACCTTCATTTATGTTTATGAATTGATCTGACAGTAATTGCACTAGTGGTTGGCAATTGAGTTCAAAGCTAGGCTTCACTTTTTTGATATTGTTCTTCCTCTTACAAGTAGTGGAAGCATCGTTATCATTTTAAAAATTCCATTCATTTTTAAGATGTGTTAGAACTCCAAACAAATAAAAGGAAGTAGATGATAAAAAGCTGAATGGGGAGGAACATGAAATAACATTTCAAATAGCAAATAGATTATTACATTTCAGTTTACCTAAGTCTACTCCAGAGGATAGATCTTTTCACAGGTCTAAATTTCTTTGCAAAGATTTAAAATCTCACTTTACTTCTTGTCACGGTCTTGGCTGGTACAGAGTTAATTTTCTTTGTAGAGGCTCACGCAATGCCGTGTTTTGGATTTTTGATGAAAATAGAGGTGATAACACATGGATGTTTTAGTAGTTGCAGAGCAGTGCTTGCACAGAGCCAAGGACTTTCCTGCTTCTCGTGCTGCCCGGCCAGCGAGGAGGCTGGGGGTGCACCAGGAGCTGGGAGGGGACACAGCCAGGACAGGTGGCCCAGACTGACCAAAGGGATGTCCCATGACATGTGGTGTGGGAGTGACAGCATTTGTCTTCCCAAGAAACCATTACATACGACAAGCCCTGCTTTCCTGGAACTGGCTGCCTGGAACCTGCCTGCCGATGGGAAGCAGCAAATGAATTCCTCATTTTGCTTTGCTTGTGCATGCGGCTTTTGCTTTCCCTAGCAAACTGTCCTTATCTCGACCCATGAGTTCTTGCACTTTTACCTTTCCAATTCTCTCCCTCATCCCACCTGGGGAGCGGCTGTGTGGTGCTGAGCTGCCTGCTGGGTTAAACCATGTTAATCTCTTTCTCCCATATCTTTGGAACTTCTGCAGATGATTAAGGACTGCACAAACAAGGTCAAAAAGACTATTTACATATGGCCTTCCAAGTTCTCTGAGATCCCACTTTCACGGGATTTTTTTTAACAGTCATTTAAATTATTTATATTTGATCATGTATAACAGGGATACAATAACATAGATAGGTGGGAGCCTTTTTACACCTCCAGAAACAGGTGTAGCTCCAGCTGCAGAATTTGGATAAATTAGTTTTAAAGCTGAGAGTTTTAAATTTAATATATATTATGGAAGTATGTAAATTCTTCATGTGGTTAGGGTCAGATCCATGTCTATATTTAATCAGCAAAGAGTTTTCAAAATCACCTTTTGTTTTCTGAAGTAGTGCTATACATTTAGTATAATATCACACATCTGTATGTGCATTTGCAGTCAACAGTTCAGCAGGAAGGTACCTGAGTTCTATGTGCAAATGCCTGTCATGAATTCTGTTCATATGCATCAGTGTCCTGCCTTATCCTATTCTGGATGTTTATAGAGCTGGAAACTTTCTGTAAGAAATATCTCAAAACTTCCAGCAATGACTCTGTTCACTAGATATAACATTAACGCTATAGGGAATACTATGCTTATCTCTGAATTGTACTTCAGAGAAAACAGAATAAGCAATCAAGACTGTGTAATATAAACATCCAACTTTGATACTGTGACCACTTCTCCCCACTAATCACGTTGTGTGGTAGCCTGAATACTCTTTAATCTAGAAACATAAAATATGAAAAGTCTACCCAGGTCACCAGAGTGTGAGTTCTGACCATGGTCAGACTCTCTACTCAAATGAAATTATAATATGAAATGAAACAGACTGAGATTTGATAACAAGACTATATAATATATATAATACATATATAACCCAAAAGAATGAACTTCTGTTCTTGTGATTGCAAATGCAATAAAAGTTCTACTCATTCCCGATAGACCAAATTAGATAATATTCCCATCAGTGTTTAAAGTTTATCCAACTTATTGCTGAGATTTCTTAAGAAAATTATATTTCATTTTTAAAATATTTTTAGTTAAAACAGTCTAAAATGTATTAGTAAAACATTGCAGTATCTGCTGCCAGGCTGGTACTGTGTTTCACAGGTAACTTGGGCACACAGAAATATTGCTGTTTGAATTTAACTCATGCCACACACCAGAAGAACCGAGCAGCCATTCAAATACAAAACCCCACATCCCCCACACCTGGATTCATGTACAGAGCTAAGGAAACTGGGCAGCCCCCTTGTACTCCCAGCATGGATAGCCAGGGACTCTCACCCTTATGGGGGTGGAGGGGGGGAATAGAGGAGGACAGAAACTAGCAGGGTGAACAAAAGATCTTAAAATTGCCAAAAGACAGGCAATTTCTAAAATACTCAGTCCTTGCCTAAATCAGACAAGATAATCTTTACAAAGTAAGTTATCTGCCCCTGTTAACTGTAGATGCTTTGCTGAAAGCAAAGCTATAAGGGGAGTGTACGCTCTTGGAGAAATTAAACCTCTCCAATGAATTTAAACTTATCATTGATTAATATCTGTACTAAATCCTCCAGTCCTGCTTGACTGACATGACTTCTAGTGAAAGAAGCAGAAAGGTCTTGCACCAATGGTAATTCCCCAACTGACATTTGTTCCTCAATACCTAGGAACTCTGAGTAAGCTTGGGGAACACCATTAACATAATTAGTCATCAGTGATAAACTCCCAGGTTTCAATGTATTTTATTTTTTTCTTTTAATTATTTAATCTATTTTAAAATAATTATTTGAATAAGCCTCAAATTTAGTCATGACATTAATCATTATTGGTCTCACTGCTCAGCTTAAAATATTACTTGTGTATGGTTGCAACCATTATGCTAAACATTCAGAATCATTCTTTGTCAGGCTTAAAAAAATGCTGTTCTTCCATTGTGAAAAATGATTTTTAGAAAAAAATCACTGTTTACATTAATTTATCCTAATTTTACATGCCAAAAAAATAAGTTGTCCAATTTTTTCAGTTACTTGAATACTTTTAAAGAACATTCATTATGCACTTATAATGTACTCATATGCTGTTTTCAACTCCAATTTGTTGATTTTTCTCTTCAAGCTTCCCATTTGGCTTGATCATAGCTCAAAAGAAAAACTAGTGAGTTGAGAAAAAAGTCAATTGCACAAATATAAAATTAGGAATAACAGAATAGTCTGTATTTTACAGATGGAAAATAAATGGATTATGAGCGAGCAATAAACTGCTCCTGCAGGAAATGAAGTGTTATAATAGCATGCATTAATAGAAATATCACAGGTAATATATTTCTCCACTCGGAATTTTTAAATCCTACCTAGACAATTGTGTTCAAGTGGGTACTGCATTTCAGAAAAGAAATTAACAAACTGGAAAATGTCTTCAGAAATAAACAAAACTGGTAAAAATTGTGTTTTCTAATGATGTGAGAAAAGATTGAAGGATTTTTGTTTGTTCAGTCTAGAAAAACACACTATCAACAGAAGACCTGCAACAACCTTCCACCATTAAAAGTCTATTATAAAAATTGCAATTTAATTGTTCTCTATGGCACCCGGAGGAACAGAAAAAAATACAAAATATGTACAGTTAGAAAACCCTTTAGTATGACATTAGGCACACTTTCTCATTATAACAGAGTTAAGCATTACAGAAAGCCATCCTTATCTGAAGGTGTGAAGAACAGACTGGACGCACATTTGGTAGGGTTAGGATTTCAGTTAGAATTTAGATTATGCTTAATACTTTAGCAGAGTGGGATGGACAACTCTTCTTGTCTTACATTACTATGGTTTCTATGACTGTGACAAAGTTAAAGAAAATAAAAGAATGAACAGATTACACAATCCTGGATTCTTTATTTATTTTATTTTTTAAAGTAACACACACACGAATGTGCTGCATTTTCCCACCGCTAGAAAAGGAAAAACGGTAGTATAAGATTTCTCTGAAATCTATGCAAGATGACAAAATTCTTTTTAAATGGTCTTTTGTTTTTCCATGGCATCAAATCTTATGCGTTATTATAGCACAGGCAGTAGCTATCAGGGACAGACTTAAGTTTGCTATGGGAATCACTATTCCATTTTTATTTTTTTTTAATTTGATTTCTTCTTATGCTTATCTATATGTATTAGTATATTAATGATGCATTTGAAATGTGACGTGCCTATGCTGCCTGTACTACTTTTAATACAGCTGTTAAGAATTTTAATGAATATCTTTGTAACCTACTCACACACATTGAAAAAAGATTTTTCCTCCCCTTGACAAACATATTAAATTCACATTAATACTTACAGCATTTGTGTTACCACCTTTAAAGAGTTTTCTATTAAGTTTTTCAAGGCTACTAGGTGACATATTGTAAATGTTCAGTACAAGACTATTTCAGACCAAAAAGTCATATAAAGTTCAGATTCTGAACATTCTACTTAATATCCAGAAGAAGGATCACATGTAATTTAAGGGAAATCTGAAAACAAAATAAGCTGTCAGCTTCGTTAAAGCTTATTGGCACAACCATCCAAATATGCATTGGCATATACTGTACTCATATATAGTAAACCATGCATGCAAAGAAATACATCTGTGAAATAAAATACCAGTAAAATACCATACTTCACTAAGATTTTCTCTTATACTGTTGTGGTGGTTTTACCCTGCTGGGCAGCTGAACTCCACCACAACCGCTCTCTCACTCCCCCTCATGGATGCATCCCATCAGGTCCCATGGACTTGTGTAAGTCCTGTTTAAATGTTCCCTAACCTGATTCTCTTTTGTTCACATTACAGTCTTCCTTGCTCCATACTTTCCCATTGGTCTCAGGGTCCTGGGATTCCTGAAGTCAAGTTTTACCAGTAAAGATCAAGCTGAAGAAGGCATTAGAGTACCATGGCCTTCTCCATACCCCTTGTCATGAGGTTGGCTAACCCATTCAACAGTGGGATAATTTTTCCATAGCCTTCCTTTTGCTGCTAATGTACCTGTAGAAACTTCACATCCCTCACTGGGTTCAACTCCAGATGGGCTTTAGCTTTCCTAACTCCATTCCTGCATGTTCAGTGTCTCTATACTACTCCTCTGTCACCTGGCCCTGCTTATACCTCTTGTACAAGCAAGAGGTTTGAGTTTTCATGTTTGATTTTTGTCTGGAGCAACTTGTCCATCCATCCATGGAGGCCTCCTGCTACCTTTACTTGATTTCCTGCTCATCAGGCTAGACCATTCTTGAGCTTGAAAATCAAGCAGCTGTCCTGGACCCCTCTTCCCTCCAAGGACACGTCCCATGGGCATCCAAGCAGGTCCCTGAATAGACCAAAGTCAGCTTTTCTGAACAGTCCAGAGCTGTGACCCTGGTATTTGCCTTGCTCCTTGTTTTTCCCATAGAAATAAAGCATCCATTGCAGTCGATAAGTTTGACCTCTTTTTTCTCTCCCAAATGGAACATGGGGTTCCAAATTATAAAATGTCATTCAAAGTACAACAGAAACAGCTGACACAATAGTATAAAAAAAGCAAGGCTGCAGCAGAGGTCTTACAGAAGTAACAAAGTAGCAGTGCTGCACCTAAAAAAATGATCAAGTAATAAAAGCAAAAGCAAACTCAATATATTAAGTGGAAGATTTCTAAAAGCAAATGGTGGATAGTACCAATAGTGAAGGTAGTGTACAGGTTACAATTAACTCTCCCATCACCTGTGCTCTTGAAACTTTCTTCTTGACCGGTATTGAAGATCCCTGACTTCAGGGGACTGTAGCTGCATAAACAGTTCTCAATTAGTCTTTACTAGTCAAATGCTGTCTAATTATGCAAAATTTCATTGGTGGTGTTGGGACTTATGCAAGTAAAGGATATTAATGCATGCCAAACTACTGTGTTATTAATACATGCACTCAATCAACTCATGACAAGTAGAGAGATCAGCAGCAAATATCACTATGTAATCAGTTTGCCTTTTCCTCTAGCTTTTCCTCCTGCAAACACATATTCTTTCCTTCTGTCAGGCCTTTCTATACCATCTTATTTTCTTCCTTCTCCCCTCAGAAAAGAGATTCTGAAAAAGACTTTTAAATCTTCAGATTGAATACTGATCTTTCTTTAGATTCTTACAGTAGCTCAATCTTTAAAGAAGTTTTAAATATCCCAGTGGAAAACAATGTTAAATAATTCCTCTATTAAACAGATGACATCTCCATCATGCTCAAGACAATGGTAGCTGAGAACACCGCCACTGAAGTGATCAAGGTCCAATTCTTAAAACTACTTCGATTGCAACTGTGTGCAAACATATTTAATTACTGGTGTGTATTAAGCAGAAAAAAATAATTATTAGCTGATCTTCAAAGCAGGTCGGGAGAATTAAGGAGAAAATAATACGTGATTTTACATGCACAATCATTTACACAGTAAGAGTTGGGTGTATTAAGCTAGGAACTGATGTTTGGTATATTCATACATTTGCATCAAAAAGCTGACAACATATACACAGAGAACAATGATAGGCTGTGGCAAGAAAACAATATTATTCCCATTTTCAATGGACACACAAATTAAGTCACCTATTCAGTTAATGCATTAACTGCTTAGTAGAGCTGCAATAAACCACAGTCAAGTGTTGTCCTTAAACATCTTTTCCACCCAGTGGCTTCATTGAAGACCTTTCTGAAGGTACTTGTAAAATCTGTATCAACTTCAACACAGTAGAACCAAGCTTTAGGTTTCTCTGCATGCATCCAAAAAGCAGCACAGCCCTTGAAATCTGTCTGTCCAAATGTATAAACTACTTCACTTTTCCTACTCATCCCTGACAGTGTTGCCTTCCATGAACCACAACTTCACCATTACATCAAATCTCTGAGTATGACAAACTGTTTAATGTGAAGCTTAACAAAGAAATTTAAATATCAATTCCTTCACTACCAAGCCGATCAAGGTGAAACTATGCGCCCCAGAATATCAGACTGCTTCCCATGCCTTCCCACTTGCCAGCTATCATCCATTACCTAACCTGCCTGACAAATTCTACAGTGAAGTTTCATGTTTTACTGGCATTCAAAAACATGGGAAATAGCAAAAGAGAAATTTATTCCTCCTATCGAAATTAAATGACATGACATTGTGCTGAGTACTCTACCCAATCTCATATGTAACAATGAAGTTCTAATATTTCGGGGGAGAGGAAGGATTTTTTTTTTTTTTTTAACTTGTAGACAAAATATTGCATTATGTGGGATTCATAAAATATAACTATGGGAATCTGACAAAAAATATCCAAATGCAAGAGAATTCTAACAGCTTATTTTCTTTTGTTCATAAATGCAGGAAGACACCACTATTCATTTACAACTGGATCTCTTTTTCATGGTTCTCTTCACATCCATGACAGCTGGTAACACACACATTAATGAAAGTTTAGTATGATGAATCAGCAGGTGTAGCTGCAATACATAATAATTTGAGAGTCTGTATTAATCATTGTTTGGAAGTTTAACAAGAATACAAGGTATAGGCTTTTTTTTTTTTTCTCCATGTATTTAATAGCTTCAAGAGGGGTGGATGGCTTATCTTCACCACTAGTAATGGCATTTTTTTTAAACAAGGATTAGCTTAACACATGCCAACAAATATGTTAAATGCATGTTAGAGCATATGAAGATATGGAGCTAGAACATTGTGCATGTCTATACAACCTCTTTTCTATGTAGCATGGTAGACAGAGCCTGACAAATTACTAGCATGGACTTCAGACCTAAGCAACCAGAGAATTTGTACAGATCCCATAGATTTTGTTTGCTAGTTCATATTACCACAATTAAGCCTAAACCAGTTGCATCTACTGAACTTCAGTCACTTTTCTGAAATATATATACAAGTTTAAAATATGCTGCAGTTAAAACTGGAAACTCAGTAGCTAGCTGAAGTAAATCCATATCACAATACCAGGATTTATATTGCTTCAGAATATTTCAAAACTATCAACTTGCCTTGATGACAGATCTTCAAGATCTGTATTTGGCTAACACGTTAAAATGCCATTTGTATTCTAAGCATGGACTTTGACCAGAGAGACAAAAAGAGCTGTCTCCAGATGCCAACCGAGACAATCAAGAACCATTAGCAACCTGCCAGTACTTCAATCATCAAAGCTATTGACAGGATAGTTGGATCCTAATTATTTCTGGAACTAGGATAACTTTCTGTAGTTTAAAATGAAAAAAGCTAGTATTTTAAACAGGGGAAAAAAATCTAGATATGATTAGGAAATTGCTCGGCTTTATTCAGAACCCATTCACACTGTCTCTATCCCACCCCTCCTGCATATATGTGAAATACTACTGCAAAGAGCTGAGAGTTCAGAAAAATAAGGCAGATGACCTTATAAAAGTGGACCTATGAGATGAGACATGAATCAGAATGCTGACATATACCCATGGCTGAAGGTGCCTTTTTTTCCCAGGAGAACTTGTAAAAAAGTAAAAGTATTCCATCTTCAAAAGGGACAAGAGGATCAAAAGGAAGAACTAACATTAAGAACTATGACAGTTCTGAATATGAGTAAGCCCTGTTCCAAGCCACTGGAAAATTTATATAGCTTTATACTAGCAGCAGAAAAGGGAGTACCTCCCAAAGTCTGGTGGTCCTCAGATGTTACGGCTTATCTGTCACACATCACCTCTTCAAAGAAGTAATCAGAACTGACAGGTGGTTGGCAGGCAATATTTTGACTAAGGACAACACCCTCACTAACTGATATATATATATTATTTTTTCTTCCTTTTTAAAGTTCTGACAAAAGCCATGTAGAGGTTGGACAAGCAAGACACACCAGTAAAATGCTCAAGGAACAATGATCACCATAAAAGAAGCCAAAAGTGTATTTCTCAGAAACAGTGACAAAGTATTTTGATTTATGGATTATAAATGACAGAAATATGAGTACAGAATTGGATTGAGTCATATATACAAGTGAATACATGATATGTAAGACCTTGTGAACAAAAACGAGAAGTCTGCCCATGACAGAAAGCACAAAACTTTTCCTTACTTCTGAAGAATAATGCATTTTTATAACTCTCACAAACAAACTGATTGAGGTGCTTATTTCTCTAACCATTGCTCTTGATGTTGCTGGTGCATTCATCCCTGAGCTTCATTTTTTTCAGCTCTGCAGAAAAAACAACGTAAAGTTGTTTTCTGCTCATCCTAGATCAAAAAAAAAAAAAAAAAAATGCTGCTTTCTGTTTCTGAGCATATAGTGCCATCTATATTCTCAGGATGTTTTCACAGTCTCTGCATGAAAACAATTACTCTGCCTGTCCTAAAAACTCAGGATATTTAAATGCATTCTTTATTGCCCATATCCTAAAATAACACATACACAAGGATTTTCTAAAGTGACAACTGATTAGGACTGTTTTGCTTTATGGGATGCTAATTTGAGAATCATTCAATAGTCTTGAGTGTTAAAAAAGCATTAAGCAGCCTCCTTCTTGAAATTAAGACTTTTTAAGACACTTCAGGACAGACACAAACTAAAACATTTTACATTTTTAACCAACTGCTGTGTGTTTTCTTTCATGTAAACTCTGTAACTGCTAGCCATGGAAAAATATAGGAACTACATGGAGATTTCAAAATGGGCTCTCTGTAGAGTCTACTCCCATTCTATACCTGATAGGAACAGAGTGGTGAAGGTCAACCTTGCTTCAAGGAATTTGACTAGAAATGGAGATAAGGAAGGACCTGTCTCCTTTTGAAGCCGATCAGATCTACTACCCTCTCACTTCAAGTTTCACTGGAAAACAGGAGTTTCACAAATCAGAGCAAGTTGCAGGAGGTGAAACAGCACAGAGGCCCCCAAAATACATCCGAACAACAAACCCAAAATCCCTGAGCTCACTAGAAGAAAAAAAGCCCAGAGACCACACTCCCACGTGACTTCAGAAGAAATGCATACTTCAGTCTGTGAAACACATGAGATTGGAGAAGCAGTTAAATTCCTTTCTTACGAAGCTATTAGATTAGTTCCTTCAATCACTTTGGGCAGTTTTCTATTAACGTTTTGCATCCTGGCAAAGATCAGTGATACACACGGACCATGAAAGGAACATTGAGAGACTTTTTACTTTCCTAAGACCAGCAGCTCGAATCAACCCAGAATACAGGAGGTTCTTCACCATTGCAGTTGAATCACTCTATGTATACAAGACAGGATATACCTGTCTTGCATTAAACATGGCACAAGGAGTCTTTGCAACATTCAACTGCAGTTACTGTGATGAAAGAAAAATAGCAGTGTAAGTATAGTGAAGTGAATGTCTTTTCCTTCTGTCCTCGGTGGATATACACAGCCATATGAGGACAGGTGAATTGTAAATTGAGTGAGTTATAAATACATCTTTTGACAAATACTCTTCACCTTAGAAAGCATTTTCACCTGACTGCAGGATTCCTTGACAGTGGTGAGAGACTTCTTTCCTTAAGGTACTTCAGCTCCTACCTTAAACAACTGTTTATTTTGTGATACAGGTCAATGCCTTAATGATATACTTGACAAAGAGAGGAACAATCTTAGCAAATGCATGAGAACATAATTATAGATGTGTCATGAGCAGTAATAGCAAAAATATGAATCAAATTCAAACCAAGTATTAATCTTGTTTGCAATTCTGTTTTCAATTTTCCAAATCACCAGATTAAGGTACCACAAAAAGAAATTAGTGATGAGAAAAAGCTTATTAGATCATATTGTACATCTCCTTGGAAATATAAAATTGCCCTTCTACAGCAAATATCTGAGTGCTTTGTTCTGAATTACCAAAGGGAAAGATATAGTACCAATCTACTAGGAAAGAAGAAAAAATCTGTTGAAACTTTACTAAGAATTGTTTCCTTACACTCCATCGAAATTTTCTTTTGCTCAATTTAATCTATTTTGCACATCTCCTTAGACCTTCTATAATCTTTAGGTCCTGCTTTATAACTGGTCTTTACCTCAAGCAAATAGTTTTCATTATATCCTCTCTTACTAGATGAAATAATTGAATAATTAAGAGCACAGATTTTTTGTGTGTGTGTGAGCCGTTTACTTTTTATGCACAGATGGATCTAGAGTGAGTACTCTACTTCAAAACTGCAAATGGAAATTTTCTCATTATGTTAACATTTCAGCAGAGGCCAAGTTGTGAATTCAGCATTAACACCCCACAAAATCTATGGGAAACAAGATTTCCTGAGTTTGCGCTTGACTTTTCTGTGGTCAAGTCACATTGGCAACTTAGAGTCATCTTGATGCCACCCTTTATTTTTTCAAGATACTGGCTGCATTCAGCCAAGCCCACAGAATGTTATCTGATCTTCCTTCATACTGTTAATTATTCTTTCCATTAAAATTCACTCTTCAGGCTTGCACGATACCCAGATCAGACTAACAGGCATGCAGTTACCCAAATCTCATTTCCTATTTCATAGATGTAAAAACGTTGCTAACTCATATTAACATGGACTGTATTTTCATACTTTAAAGTTTTTTAGTTTTTTTAACGTAGCTTTTAATTTTACAAGTAAAATATAGACCACATTATGAACACAATGTCAGGTTAGCATATTTTTATAATGACCATATAAATCACATGCATAATTAAGTTATATTTTTATAATTAGCATATAATTATCTTTTTACATAAATTTCAACTGGTTACAAACCATTTACTGAAATAGTAGTTGAATTTTAACGATCGTCCAATAAAACATCCAGATTTTACTACTCATCCCATTTTTTCCCTACAGAAGGTTGTCTGAAAGAATAGATTGCATTTCCTCAAAGCAGAAATATTTTCCCCTTGAGCACTGTTTTTAAGATGTGGCAATATGATTAACCTGCTTTTAAAAAGAACCATCAGCCTGTGACTGTCCTTATGGTGAAGCGTTTTCCCTTTTGTACCTTCAAACTGAAGGTTAACTCAAATGAATCTGTGGCAATGATTCCATTAATAATTCTCCATCAGCAATCATCTGATCACTGTGAGGTGAAGCAGTTTAAACTCAATCCTCCAGGTAGGGTGTGTCTAATCCCTAGCAAAGATTTTGTCTCTCAATTGGACATCCAAGTCAAAGATAGTAACAGATTTTATACTGATCATGTCTTTCATCTGTCCTTCATTAAAGGGCTTGCCCTTGGTCTTAGATCTAAACACTGCTTGAGAACTTTTTCTTTTCTTTCCTGTAATATTTCTGAATATGAGTGGAATGAAAGCTCTATAATGGCATGTTGTTGAAGCTAAGAATAAACTGGCCAGAAAACACAACACAAGTATAGTATGATGAAAGGCAACACAATACTCCAAATACTATAAAAAAATGCAGTTCAGATTACAGCAATATCAGTAACACAGATGGATCAATTAAATCTTACAGTCAAATAAACAAACTATGAAGGATAAAGAACAGTTGTTAAAGCACCATTGCAAAACTCACCTTGCCGTGTGATGAACAGGACTTTGTAGTCATCTTTCTTACTAAGATTATTTCTGTCTTCCTATCTGGCATGTAGTTACGATAAGGGTAGCACCCTGAAAGTAAAACAGAGAGATCTGTGAACTCTGTAAACCTGTGGATCTACAATACGGGCTCAGTTTGACTAGCTTAATTCTACTGGATATAATTATGTCAATATTTCAATAAGTATATCTTCAGTCTGGCCCACTTTTCCCATAAGTCCCGAGTGTTCTGGAATATACAGTATTTTCTGTTACATCACACGACATTATCTGTCATTTTATCTATGTGATATGTGGCATACTCATACTGCATCTCTACTTCATATGTCTTCTGCCTATAACCAAGATTCTTCTGGTAAGCCCAACCTCTGGGCAGTTTTAACTATCATTCCAAGTACCAGATAAAGACAGGAAACAAAAAAGTCTGTTAGAAAAAGGGCACCCTGTTTTTCCCTCACTCAAACATGGAAACACCATTCTATCTAACCATGACAACTATGGACACCACTTAACCCTTTAGCAGCATATTCTCCCATAACTGAGGAAAACACCCAAAATATTATATCATTGCACACAGAAGATCTTTTTCTTGAAAAAACATAACCTAATTGAACTGGAACTAGTTCCACAGCTTCTGTCTTAGTCAATCTCACATCAGAGCACTCAACTGGATAAACCTGCCTAACTAGCAATCACCCACAATTCTCATCAGCAGTCTGCCAATGCCAATAAGGCCATCACTCAATTTTATATCAATGTTGTTATATCTGGGGGTTTTACTAAAATATCGGCTCTAGGAGCTACATGATTTGTGAGACATGATTTATTTTTAAGCTAAGTTTTCAGATCTTAAGATTCATAGACGATAAAACCAGAAGGAACTGGTGTGATCATTTATGATTCATGCATATCACTGTAGGATTTCCCTAAATTTATTATTTGAACTAGAGCATATTTTTTGAAGTGAAAATTTCTTGTGATGCAGATTCCATCACTGCATCAGAGACAGGCCTGAAAAGGTTGATTCCATCCATCCAATTCAGAAATGAGAAGAATAAATATGAAGATATTATTTTGAAAAGCAGAAGTATTTTTTTAAGTTACTTATTTATATATATATATTTTTGACAGTGGAGATGCTTAGACAAAATTGATTCATAATTTGTTAATGTTTGGAGTTGAAAAAAGTACGCCAGTAAAGCTTTTAAGCCACACCTCATCAAAATATATCCATAATTAGGTTAGCCTCTGTATATTACTTCTCACTAAAATATAGCGAAGATGACATAAAAAGATTAGTTTTTTTTTTTTTTTTTGCAGTTATATTGTCAGACGGTCACCTTTCTGCTTTTATGAATTATCTCTGGTATTATGAACATATTATTTGTTTACAAGTGAAATTATTGCCAGAGAATTGACAGAAAAAAAAAAAAAAAAAGAACTTTCTAACAGACTCTGATTCTCATTCAAATCCAACTAGTTATGATAATGAAGCACTGCTTTCCACAATTATGATAGTTTACAGATACATGTGGCAATAGATTAGAAGTAACTGACACATATTCACTAAGTATTTGTGTAGGCTTCTGCAAACAAGTCTGCACAGCCTACATTACAGGTTTCAAAAAGGAACAGATGTTAAAGGAAACAAAATCTTGCAAGTAATGTCATACTGTTAATTAGAAATAAAAAGTTTTCTTAAAAATATTCAGTCCTTCCTTGCATGATTGGTACATTGGATTAACCTGTGCTTCAAGGTTTTAGCTGACTGCTGGGAAGGTTCAGCCAGAATTTCTTCTTCCTCTTGATGCATAACAAGGTTGCTGGATTTGTTGGGTTTTTTTTTTTGGAATTCACTTTCTTCTAGTTACTAAAAATAGCTGTGACGAGAGCTGGAACAGAGCTGGCATGTGCAGACTGGCATTTCCAGAGACCTTAAAAGTCTTTAACTCCTAAAAATCTTAAAGGTCTTCTTTACACATTAAGATTGAACCAGTAACTAAATTATTAGATCTAGGTTTAACTAAGGTCAGGAAGAATTCAGGCTTTTGGTTTTTCTGTATAAACTCTGGGTTTGGTCAATCTCCCAAACCTATCTTAAAGCTTTACCTAACAACTCCTAAGTTGTTACAACGATCTAAATTACTGAATATACAGTTGATAACTTCTGATCTCTTCCTATGGCTTCTGATCTCTTCTTTGGTCTGAACAATTTCATACAATGCTAGAAGTGTACCTTGACTTGCAATTAGTGGAGCATGTAAGCCAAATACATACTACATGTCTGCCTGTGATGGAAGCAGGTTAGATTTAATGACACTTTGGTATGATTTACTCTCTTCTCAATAATTCGTCATAAAAGTACAATTGTAGCAGGTCTTCCTTACACCATGGTTTTCATCACTGCCTGTGAAAATACTTTAAGGTACCAAAAAAATCTCACTGCAATGAAAATCCTTCAGATATTTTACCAGATAGAAGAATAGAACTAAGAACTCCAAATTTTTATCTGTGTTCTGAGCACTCTCCCCAATAGACTAACCTGAAGGTAAAATGAATATTAATTAGGTTCATGAAAATGCTGTCCAAACAGAAGGCAACACTACCTTTGCAGATTCCAACGATGCTAAGATTTCACCTTGTGAAAGTAAGGCGGGGCAAAAAATAACTAACTGACCTGAGATAATGTTGACCCCTCAAATTTAGTTATAATCACAAGAAACCTCAAAAGCAATGCATATATTATCTATTTTCTAACTACCCAAAGGTGAAAAACAGCTATCACACTAGACTATACCATCTCAGTTCCTTCAACTCTGCTATATTGTGGACACAGAATGGTCTTTAAAAATTTATAATTCAATATTCCAGACCATATTTCATCCCTTTCTTTGAAATATAACCTTCTGAAAAAATAACAGTAAAAAAATTTGAAGATAAAGTCAGATGTTTTCCATGGAGAGAATAGGATGCAATTCTTGTTGTACTTTGGTTTCTTCTAATATTCAGAAATTTTCAAAGCTGATGCTTCATTACGAGAAACTTAAAGTAATTTAATCAAGCAATAATCCATTAGATAGCAGTAATTTCAATTAACTAGCACTTTAATTAATGTTCAATAAAGTCCACAGAATTGACAGATAGAGACTGGACCATGTCTTATGCACTATTACTGTATTTTTTTTTTATTTTATTTTTTTACCATGACAGTATTTAGACAATAAGCAGCCCTGTTATTCTAGCTGTTTACTCACAAAGAATTTGCGAAAGTTGTGCTCTTCAACTGTATAATCTAAGGGCATATAATCTAAATTAAAAGTCAGATTTAGGCTGAGAGAACAACCTAGTACACAAGCCAAGTGAACTATGTAATAACTGCAAATGTCATGTAAATATCAAGAACTACTGACCTTAGCTTTCATTCCTTAGTATTTTCTACACGATAATATTTCATTACAAGGTATTAGAATTATAGTTTCTTAAAGATACACAAAACTTCTGATTTTCTTTTCATGTTGCCATTCCAAATTTACTTCCTGTGATAAGAAATAGCACTCTTCAGATCAAGATCAGTATAGGTTAATAAGGACCTTGTGCTATGAACTACAGTATAGGCTTATGGAACGTTAGAACTATGTCTAATTTGTTAAAAAAGCAGAGGGAGAGAGCTGAGGTTCCTGTAATTTGTTCTATTATATATAAATTTCTCTATTATGTATATATATACATATATCTTTTTTTTTTTTTCCTCAGATTTCAAATGTTTTATTTCTTATAGCAATTTTCTCAAAGGAAAATGTAGGAGAGGTTTGCACACAAATGCTGCTTGTTAACAGAATGCATGTACAACCTGCCCACACACATCTCAATATATACCCTTTCTTAACCAAAAGAAAAGCATAAGAAAATTCTCTTGTCAGGAGAATCTATAATATGTTAAATTAAGCATTAATCATACATAGCCTTAAAGGATGGATGATACAGAACGATCAGATAACATCCATTTAACCATAATGAAAGATCTGCACTTGAACAAAATTTCCATCCATTTCAATATAATTTATGGTGTTTTTACAAAAAAAAAAAAAAAAACCTCAATGGGTAATGTACTTTTGGGACAAGGTTTCATTTATTACGCACACAAAGCTCCTACTAAAAATGGAAAATCTGTAACAAAAATATGCAGGCCTACATACATGAGAGCTAGTTATCCAATTCTCTTGTAAGTAATTCTGTTATGCATCCTAGTGGTACCAGATGCTATAATAAATGCAGTCCCAGGAAACTGTGGTATACATTCAGGCAGTGACAAAAGCTTGTTTCTGAGAGCCTTGTTACAGTCAAAATTACAGGGATACTGTTGATTTGAAATCACTGTCTCTGTTGTTGTTGTCGTCGTTGTTTTGTGGGGTTGGTTTTTTGTTTTTTTCTTTTGCCTTTTTCTTTTCCTCCCCTCCTGAAATTTGATGCCAAAATACATGCAGCCAGTCCTCTTTACTCATATGAATGTGACATACATGCATCAATGAGGTGTTTTACGTGGCATTGTCTACTTTATTCCCTAAAATAATAGAGGTCCACCAATAGTAAACAGTTTTAAGCAAAACTTAAATGTCTGGGGTGCATCAGGCACAGCATTGCTAACTGGTTGAGGGAAGTGATTGTCCTGCTCTGCTCTGAGGTGGTGCGGCCTCACCTCAAGTGCTGTGTGCAGGTTTGGGTGCCACAGTATAAGAAGGACATAAAACTACCAGAGAGTGTCCAAAGGAGGGCTACAAAGATGGTGAAGGGTCTAGAGGTGAAGACGTATAAGGAGCGGCTGAGGTCACTTGGTTTGTTCAGCCTGGAGAAGAGGAGGCTGAGGGGAGGCCTCATGGCGGCCTGCAGCTTCCTCATGAGGGGAGCGGAGGGGCAGGCGCTGATCTCTGCTCTCTGGTGACAGCGACAGGACCCGAGGGAACGGCGTGGAGCTGTGACAGGGGAGGGTCAGGCTGGGTGTTAGGAAAAGGTTCTTTACCGAGAGGGTGGTCGGGCACTGGAACAGGCTCCCTGATCACGGCCCCGAGCCTGCTGCAGTTCAAGAAGCGTTTGGACAATGCTCTCAGACACTGGGTGTGATAGCAGTCCTGCGTGGAGCTAAGAGCTGGACTCAGCGATCCTTGTGGGTGCCTTCCAATTCAGGATGTTCTGTGAAATGATTCTATGACAACAGTATCTGCTCCAGATTATTAATGTAAACTTTTGAGTTTAAAACTGAACTGCATAGATTTTGGTTTCTTTTTGTCCACTGTATTTACAGCCTGTTTTTATTCTTACGAAATAAAGAAATTCTGGTAGATTCTCACCCCAGAGCTCTTTCTTTGCCTGTTAATTGGATTCATGCTGTTCTTGTTTTTTCTATAATATTCTATGTAATGTAATTAATATGCACTGGGGGCAAAATTCTCTTTCCCAAAGTACAGACTTGGTTAAGAGAGAGTTTTGACCTGTTCACTGCAACAGATTAAAATGCTTTCAGAGTGGTTGGGAATAGCTTGATGTATAAATTATACCAAGAACTGAACATTCCAAAGGAAAAAAANAAAAAAAAAAAAAAAAAAAAAAAAAAAGCTGTGCTACAAAAGAGTTTGTTTTCATGACTACCTTTTCTAGCAGAGTCTAAAATAAAATCAGCACTTGTTTTTTTCAAATCAATGTATCAGAAAAAAGTGCACTGTATGAAACGTACACTGTAAGATACAAAAAAATGAAATGTTCAAATTAACTCTTAGATACCTTTATACTTTTTTTTTTTTTTAATTATTTATTTATTTAGGTTTCATGGATTTGAGGGCTGGAGCACCTCCCCTGTGAAGACAGACTGAAGGATTTGGGGTTGTTCAGCCTGGAGAAGAGAAGGCTCCAGGGAGACCTTATAGCGGCCTTTCAGTACCTAAAGGGGGCCTACAGGAAAGCTGGGGAGGGACTCTTTGTCAGGGAGTGTAGCGATAGAACAAGCAGTAGTGGCTTTAAACTAAAAGAGGGTAGGAGTATTGTGAGGCACTGGAACAAGTTGCCCAGAGAAGCTGTGGATGTCCCATCCCTAGAAATGTTCAAGGCCAGGTTGGATGGGGCTTTGAGCAATCTGGTCTAGTGGAAGGTGTCCCTGCCCATGGCAGAGGGGTTGGAACTAGATGGTCTTTAAGGNAGCTGGGGAGGGACTCTTTGTCAGGGAGTGTAGTGATAGGACAAGCAGTAGTGGCTTTAAACTAAAAGAGGGTAGATTTAGATTAGATATTCAGAAGAAATACTGTGAGTATTGTGAGGCGCTGGAACAAGGTGCCCAGAGAAGCTGTGGATGCCCCATCCCTAGAAATGTTCAAGGCCAGGTTGGATGGGGCTTTGAGCAATCTGGTCTAGTGGAAGGTGTCCCTGCCCGTGGCAGAGGGGTTGGAATTAGATGGTCTTTAAGGTCCCTTCCAACCCAAACCATTCTACGATTCTGTGATTGCTCTCCCTAGAGTTTCCTACTTCCTTCCATTAACAGCAGAGGAAAATTCACATTTTCTAACCCAGAAGACTGCTGAGACATAGCAAAGCTATAAAACCATCTCCATCTATGAAGTATATGAGATCTATTATGGATCCACATATTCCATCTCCATAAGAGAAGTCTCTTACAAAACCACCTTACATTGTGTGCTACAGGTGTCTACAGAAAATTTCATCTCTGAATTGCACCAGTCAGAAGTTTAAAATATCTGAAATACAAGGGAAGCCACAGTACCTTCTTCAAGGACATTTCTGATCAGATAAGGCAAGAGAAAGTGGAAAAAGATGAAAAAGAAGGGGAGGTGGCATAGATGTATGTACAAAATTGCGTTACAAATGGTCATTCAACACAAGCCAGTGATATCGTACAATGAATAAGCAGAGGGGAAGAGAGCATTAGGGCATCTCACAATCATTTGTCTCAAGTCTATGAATGAAATGACACTGAGTATAAATGTGCTTGTAAAAGAGAAGACCTCGTATCACTACTCAGCAAAATACAGCAAAGCCCCTTAAGCCAAGAAGAGGTAGCACAAGGTGAAGGACATCTGAAAGCCTGAGTTCCTTCTTTGGGTTTTGGTATAAAAACAAACCTCTGTAGAGTTGTCTGAGAGGCAGTATGACACGTGGTAAAGGAGAAGACTGGTGAGAACATGTACTTGGAAGAAGTGGAGGAAAGCTTATGAATTCTGATACTTTTTTTTGGTAGAGGACTAAGTTAACCTTTTGCTTTCTTTAAAATATGTGATTTCATTGTTGTAAAGAAACCAGATCTCATTGGTGTCAACAAAGCTCACTTTCTGTCAGTCCTGGGGGAAAGTGTGTGGGAAAGAAAACACACATCATCATATTCTGCTTACTTTGTTTCTAAACATATAACTCTGTGACTTTATGCCGGCATAAACAAAGAGTGAATTATGTATATGTATGTATGTACATTCACAATCTCCCCCTCAAACAAGTTTTAGTTGGCAAGAAGAACATTTCCTGCCTGTTTTCAGTAGTACTCAGAACAACGATGTTACTAAGTAGAACATGAGAAAGTGCACTGTAATCAACAAATCTTCCACTCAACCAAATATGTATCACAGATGTCAAATCACTGTTGTAGATATGTCTAAGCCTGGTGTCTTTTCTCTTTTAATGACCTTGGTCTTCCACGGTTTAAACACAAGGAAAACCCCAAGCATTTGACATTATGTTATTACATCTAGAAGCTTCTTAGCATAACAAAGTAACAACATTTAAAAAAATAAGAGTTTTTCCCAAATTAAGTTTACTTAGACCAGCAGGTTTAAGGTAAATATCTTTCATCTTGAAATACAGGGTAGTGGGGAAAAAAGAAAACTGGTTATTACTTGTAACAGTTTTCTCAAGTTGCTAAATGCAGTTTCACTTAAGTAAAAATGAATCCTCTTGATATGCCTTTCAGCATTCTGAGCTTTAATGATGCCTAGCACAGCAGTGTAATTAACAGTACCAATGATATATAACAATTCTGTGCTTTCCAGTGGTAGAAACAGAAGGCTAATGCCAGATTGCTTGTTAAAGGTACACCCGGTTGCAAAGTACACCAGATGAGACAATCCCCCAGTAGCCACATAATGAGGTAAAGACATCTGTAAGAACTTTGAATGTGAAGATTTAAAGTCTTTGGTGATGCTACAGATGGAATTATTATCATCCCTGAAGACACTGTCACTGGAAATAGATCAGCCCTCCAATCAGACTGGACTGTGAATAGCTCCAACCTTGTATTTTCCTTAAATGACATACTACATAGCTATTCCTAAGTTACTCAAAGCCGTGCAGACTAAGTTAACAAAACAGGAAACTTCTTGCATATGCTTGTGTGTGTGTGTGTGTGTGCGTGCGCGCGAATTGTGCCCCACTGCTTTTTAAGAGAATGCTAAGTGATCATTTCTGTAGCAGACAAAAAAAAAAGAAACAGGAGAAAGTGAGAATAATTCCATGCTAAATATATTAGAAAAAATATAATTCAAGAGAGTTCTACAAAAGAAATGTAGGTTCAGGGAAAAAAAAAAAAAGAAAAAGAATCTCAAAATTTATCAGATACACTGGAAAAGAATATAAACTATGAATATGATAACATTTTGGCAATCAAATGGCATAATATTTAAAATAAAATTATAAAAACTTTGAGGTTTTATTTGTTGCTTCTTTAGTCAAAATGTCAAACTATGTAAAAAGGTTTTATGAAATCTTTTAGAAATATTTTTAGACCTGAAAAATATGCTAGAAATGAGTATGGTGTTTTTACTCTCTGATAGTATCACAACATCTTAGTATTGGCAGAGGGAGAGAAGAATCTGATTCTCATTTAAAAAATAATGGCACTTTACATCATTCTGACATTGTAAAATATTTTATGCCTACTTTCAGATTTCTTTATATTGGCATCATGATGCGAAGTAGTCTCAGTATAAATGTGGAACAAGGATATAAAAAGTTTACTCAAGCAGGTATGAAAGTTTTACAAGAATGCACAGAAATCCAAATGCTATCTGACAAGGAAATGGATTTCCTGAATTATAATTCTGTATTTTCATTTTCTTCTCACTGTGGTGAGGAATTTTTCAGCTAAATGAAGTGTTATAACTTTTTAATATTGTAATGAAACTTAAGCAACAAGATCTTTTCCTTAGGAAACTACCAGGCTCTTTCCTGCTCTTAGTACTTTAAAAACTGAAAATGATTGAATTGCATTCACCTGGTCTAATAACAAAAAATTTATAGTGAGTATTAGATCTGAATTCATGCTGTTCCAAGTAGGATAGATATGTAGAGATCAATATCATGATAGAATTCATATGCATCTAAACTGATTGACTTAGATCTAAACTGGTAAATGTTCATGAAGAAACTGTTTCAGTTATTCTTTGCAACTAGAATACATTATTGTGAATGTATTACCAGAATAACTCTCTAATTCAGACTATTTTTGTAGCTCAGCAAATCATTCACAGTAAATAATGGGATCAACACACTTCACCCCATTTGAGTTAATGAATTATCCATAAAATAGTTATGATTGTCTCTAATTAATTTCAATAACTGCCATGAGGGATCTGTTTGTCCAAAACACCTTAACGGATATTTGCACCTACAGATAAATTTTAGAGTCTCTATAAACTTGCTTTTATTTACATTCATGGTGAATGAAATGGCTTCCAAGCAACATTGGCAAACATCTAAAGTCTGCGGGATACCAGTGAGCATATCTCAAACATCTCTTTAGCTTGGACATGTAGATGGTAAGTTTTCATTCAAATATTAGAATACCATAACAATACCGTAACTCCTTTCCAGGGCAAATATTCAGATTTAGTCTTTATTTTTACTGTCTGCAAAGTCACTCTTAAATAAATGTTACTTCTGCATTCAAAGAAGCACATTTTTGCTAATACATATAGAAAAGCAGTCAATTACCTGAGGCAGCTAAATAATGTCTACTTTTCAGAGGCTATTTTTTTGAGCAGAAGCAGAGCACCTGAGCTACTTAGAACATTAAGGATGAAAGAAAAGACCAAAATTCAAATTTCTGGTTGACCCGACTCAGATGCATGTACATACTAGGATATTCTAAACATCATGCACAATAATATAATAGTCATAGGAATATCATAACGTGGATAATATTTTAACAATACTAAAAAAAAAAAACGAGTTAAAAACAAAATGCAAAGTTTTGGTCTTCATAAAGCAGAAGTAGCAATGAAATATGAGGAAAAAAATGTTTTTTTTTCCTCAAAAAAACTAGTTAACATAAAATTTATTTGCTTTTTATTGATACAATTTTATTTTATGGGTCAGTTTGTTTAATACAGCCAGGAAATAGTTCCCTAAATTTGAATATAGCACCAAGTAATTAAAAAGAATTATATGTGCAGAACGTATAGGACTAAAAAAGCCTCCTCAACATCTGTCTTTCTATTTCAATACAAAGCTGCCCTACTTTAAGGGCAGAGGCATTTGACCTCTGCAAACCCCTCAATAGCTAATTCATTTCTCTCATATTTCTAGAAATCAATCTACCCCTTCAACTGTAAATTCATGAGTAAATCAAGACATGACCAATAGTCCATCTCTTTCTTCAGACATACATTACATGGTGCAAAACACTTGTGAAAGAGGCAGACACAGCATGAGCAATTTGGAAAATAGCAACCTTTGTTTGTACCCTGGAGATGAAGTGAGAGAGGTGGGCTGGAGAACGCAGCCTCCTCCTGTCACCACCTCCTGGCCACCTGAGGCAGGCCCAGCCTTACTGCTGCGTAGCCTGAAGCAAATCATGGCTCATTCACTGCTTCCTAGGTTAATATTCTTTTAAACCTTAAATATTTCTTCTTGCCTCCAGGTTTTGGCTGTCTGCTGTTTATACAGATAGCAATCAATTCCCATCTCAGCCTTTGAAGAACTGAGCAAAGTTATTCTAATCTACTCATAGGAAGTGTTCTCCTTGCCTCTGAACATCTTAAAATTCATTTTTCTTCTAACCATCTGACCAGATTTATTTACCATCTGACAGCTAAGGCTACAAAAGTGTTTTGCAAAGAGCATTAATTATTTTATTTTCTATACTAGAAACACCTTGTCTGAAACCCAAGACTATTTGTTTTACCTTGAGAACTACCCAAGTGCTTTCTTAAAGAAGACTTCAGGCAGTAAATAAGGAAGAGACTGACTTAAGTGTTCACACTGTGTCTGATACAAAATTATAAAGCTCTCTGCACCTTTGAGTCTTACTAGAATACAAACAGGAAAGAAATTACAGTTTCACTTGCACTGTACTGAAATCACAGCCACTCTCAGATTTACATGAACATAACAAAAAACCTCAGCCCCTAATTTTTGTTAGAAATGATACCATACATGTACTTAGCTTCATTAATGTGTTCATTTGTTTAAACAAAATTAATGCTTGGTGGGAAACTTCTGTATAACTAACAGGGACAGACTATTTTGAAAGAAAATAGCAAGAAGAAACTCACTTTTGTGCCACAAACTTGTATTTGTAGCCACCATACACCATGGTTACTTCTTACATCTCCATTTTCAAATGCAACCAAATTCAACTTTCAGTTCACAGAAGGAAAATATAAAATATACAAAAAGTTGCATTGTATCAGTGATTCTATATGTGCTGGAGTATTTGTTTCTAAAGCATTTTCAAAAAAGTCCGTATATTACACGTTCTACAGAGAATTTCATAGAACAAAATAAAGAACATGAAGTTCCACTGTTGTCTAATTGCACCCTGGATGTCCCTGTTCCTAGAGCTGACCAAATCTCAACATTTCTTCTAGCTGTGGAATTCATATGGCTTGGAAATTTCCCTTGTGAATAAAACAAAGCAAGAATGTAAATGAAAGCCAAAATAAAACCCTCCAGCCTTATCCAACAAAGTCTTCTTTCTTAAGATAAATCATTCCAAAAGTTTCCTGTCAATTTGCTGTATCAGACATTTTCTGATAGTAAACATATTGATTTTTTTCTTTTTTTCTTTCTTTTTTTTTTTTTTTTTTTTTTGTCTAAATCTACAATTTTCTTTTATCCTTTGCAGCGATTCAGAAACACTGGCAAGATGGAAAAATAGGCAGTAAAACCTGAAAAGAAGTTGGCAAAGGAGCAGAATCACATCTGGACTTCAAACTACAGTATTCCTCGGGGCATTACTATTTAGGTTTCAGAAAGAACAGAAAATGATCGGGCAGCCTACCCCCAGTTCCACTGCTACAAGATTAACGCTTCTGTAATGACCACCGTGGAATACGTATTTCCATTTCTTATATGTATCAGCCTTGGCATCAGGACTAACTAAATCAGGTCTAACTACACCATTATGACAAATTTGCCTTTTCCCTGGCCAGCACATTACTGTCTGTTTATTTAAATCTGCCTAGCATGTATTTTCCATAGCAAACAAACAAAAATTCAAGAGAAAGGAAGTTACTTGAGCTGAACTGTGATCTCATATCCAAACCAATTTCACAAACTCTTTTTCACAAATAGAGAACTTCCACAATATTTGACTACTTCTGTAATTGATTTTGCACTAAAGAAATTTCTTTAATGCAAAGTCCTATATGGAAAACAGAAGAATCAACTCATAACTCACTGTATAAGAGCATTTTAAGTTATCACAGCATTCATTAGTACCCACTTGTGTATATCATATCTCTGCCTGACTTATTGTAATAATAATGAACATTGAGATAGAAAAGCCTAGCCAGAGATGAACAGTCCTGCCCATGGGAGGTATTTAAGTACTTTTACAATTTATTTTTTTTTTAATAAACACTCCTGCAGGGCCAGACATCATGGGCTTAATGCAGGAATTATGAAAGAAAATTCTATGGCATGTTTGAAATATGAGGTCAGACAATAAAATGGTCCTCTCTACCCTTAGAACATGTGGGTGAAACACTTTTCTTTTAATGTTTTGATAACTTCCTTTAAAGAGGTATGAACTTCACACAGTTTTTTTTCTTTCTTTCTTTTTTTCTGTCTCCTCTCACTCCTTATCTCCTTTATCCACTTGGCATGCGCTGCCTTTCAGACTATAAGCTCTTTGAAGCAGGGGCTGTCAAACTTTATATGCTTCTACAGTGCCTAGTACAATAGGGCCTGACCTACTTAACTCCTAATCAATAGTGTAATAGAGATGTTAAATAATTATCACAGGACTGTTGTATTTCCTAGCAGTTTGGCACACTGAGAAATTCTGTTGAAATAAAATGCATTTCCATTACACAAGACAATGCCAATTTAAAACAAAACAAAACAAATAAACAAAAAAAATCCTGATGCTTTTATGCATGAAAACATCAAGAAAACCTGGCATTAACAATGAATAAAGCTTATATGGAAGCTTACAGGTAGAGCTTTATATATGTCCTCTCTATGCTGCACTCAGTCTCAGATGTACTGAAACTGAACTTTGATTGCAGGTATTTTTATTCAAAGCAATTAAAACTCTACTGCACTGCTGAGAACAAGTGTGTGCCTATCGAAATATTTAAAACTGAAAAGAAAACTGTAGTCTTTACAATAGCAAGCACTTTTAAATTGCTTCACAGTTTAATTCCACCTCAGCTGCACGCAGACATTAACAAATTTCGCTTTCAGACATCCCTGTTATTCTTCATAAAGTCCCAAAGGCGTCTCAGTGAAACTGGTTTTAAAGCATGTTAAGTGCATTACAGGAAATGTGTTCCCAAAACACACAGTCCAATTAAGCGCCAAATGATGCCTTCAAGTCTCACCCATGTAAGCCAGCCAAGGCCAGCAAGATTTTGCAGTTGAAATTTAAGGTGAAGACCACCACCCATTATGTGGTAAACACAAACATACATAGGATCTTTCCATTTTGAAACTTATCCTGTGCTATAGCTTAAATTACCAATGGAAAACAAAGTCTCTGTAAGCCTGGAATTGGTGGAGGGCATGATGGATAAGCAGACTGTTGTTGCAGGATTAAATAGAAAAATAGGAAGAAGTCCCCAGAACAAGCAGTGATTTGGATTCAGAATGCCTTTCCTGTGACTTTTTTTTGTGACTTCATCAGCCAGAATTTTGATAAATATTCCTTAATACAGTAAGGGTGGGTTTGGGTACTGTGCCTCTGTTATTTGAATTTCCCAGAGTTGCTCAAAGTGTTCGATGCTTGCAGCACCAGTTATTAATTAGATACAGAATACAATAGAGTTTTTACTTAAATATTGAGTGACTAAACATTGATACAATTTCACTGGGTAAAATGGTTATCTTCTAAAATGCTAAAAAAAATGGCAAACTATGTCTTATTAGCTTGTATTGTATTTGTGATCTAACATACCGCTATCTCACTGCTTGTTAGACAGCATTTTCCAAATTGAGAATTCCAGATCTATTTAGTCTTTCCTTATACATCAGCTATATAACAGCTCTGACCATCCTTGCTGCTTTTACTGTTTTGTTTGTTTTTTGAGGAGGCTTCATCTGTGTAGTGTAATGAAAACTGAGCTACTCAGAATCCAGTTAAGACACTTTCAAGTTCTTACTTTCATACACAAGTGTTTGGAAATGAATTAAGAATAAAGCAGTTATTTTGTTGTCTATTAGTGCAAGTGAATGTTTAGCAACTTAAGAAAACACTGCACACTGCATTTTAGACACACAGGTAATAGAAAGCAATATTCCATTGTCTCCCGTGCAGAGACAATTCCTTCCTGGAAGCCAGATGGTGCAACCATTCACATGAGCTTGTGACAGTTTCTGTTGCTGCTTCAAGTTAATTTCTTTGACACAGACAAGACTAATGTACAGTTTTACATACCTGTGTGGTGTTTTTTGTTTCTTGCTGTTTTTAGATATGTATATACATCTGCATATTTAAACAGAACTGCTGAGAAAAATATGATGACAACAGGTCATTGTCAACAGGTTGCAGGTGTGATTCACTTGATGAATTTAGCCTTTTTCTGTTAATGATTTTTACAGATTATTTTGTTATGATCTGACTAACAGTTTTGAGTTAAATGAATAAGAAGCTGTGATTATTACCAATCTTTTCCAATACCTACTCTCTTTGTTTACTATCCGGCCACTTAATACAAGCAAGCAGTATATATCAGGACAGGAAATGTGGTAGAGTTCCAGTGAAATTTGAAGTCAGGAATCAGTTTAGGACTTCTATCACTTCATTCAGAATTTACATTGATCTCATTATATAAAGCTGAAACATAACTTTAAAAAGGAAGAATTTAAAAAGCTGTTCACCATACTGTAACATCTGTAACAAAACAAGACAAACATTGCTTATTACTTCACCACGCTGTTACGAAGGGTCTCAACTCTTCCGGCGAAGCAAAGCCAGCAGTACAGGCTCACAGTGGAATTTGTCCTTTACAAGAATTCTAGCTTAATTTCCAGACCACAAAAGTCTGAGCAGTATTAAATAAGCAATGATAGCCTTAAGGCACCAATCTTTAAGTGGGTGCTACTGAAAGAAAGGCTGTCTCACAGCATTTCCCAAGTGTTATACACATTCAGTCATGCTGGCAGATGGCACATTTGGATCTCAAAGGTACCTTCTCAGAACTCAAAAGCTGATCTCCTGGAGACTTAGGATTTTTTTGAAAAGAGACAACATTTAAAAATAAGGCAAAATATCACAGAAAAGAATTATTTCAGGAAGTGCTACAGAACCCACCCTACATTTGAATAGATCTACAGCTCAGAGCACGAGCTTACTCATCAATTGCATTCACTGTGTGAGCAGGCTTATTAAATTGAAAGAGACTGGATGGCAATTAAAACATTTTTCACCAAGAAATTGTATCAGAATCTGACTCTTTGTATTGAGAAGATTTTTTTCGTTTGTTTTTTATAAATTAAACACACACCTTTAGCAATCCAGAGCAATATCACAACTAATAGTTCTTTAAAAATTAAATGTCTTGCAAAAATGCCATGAATACATCTTACATGCAAATCAGCAATCCCAGATAGTTCTACCATGGCAAATGTTTCAAAGCATTTTTTTTTCATTGTTTGAAATACCTCAAAGGGAATGTTTATTTAGTGAATATGTTCTGAGATGGCCATCTGAGAATAAAAAAGTCCTAAAAAACATTTGTGCTTAACTGACATCTTAATATGAAAACTGCCTCTCCCCCAGTCATTAATGGGAGAACCAAGAGGTATGATGGAGGATTAAATAGTATAATAATAAAACTAAAATCTATATTTACCTTACTTATCTCCAAAATGCAGTAATTGTTCCAGACTTACTCTTTCTTTCTCCTTTCAGTATTTCTATTTAGGACAAGTCAGAAAGTTTAGTTTCAAATATTTTTATCCTCATACTTAAATTTTCACACTATGTCAGCAGAAAACTTGAATAGTATTTGAAAATACTTCCAAATACTAATATTAAAATATTGTTTTAAAATATTAAATGTTACAAAATAAATTTAAGAGATTGTCAAAATTGCTCATGAACCATAAGTTCTATTTCTTGACTATATAAAGAGTAATTAAGGAAACAAAGACATATTTGCTTTATGAATATTCCTTTTATGCCTGAGAATAGCCAGGTCCTACCCTTTCAGTCAACATAGCAGGAAATACTTTGTCTAGTCATTAAAAGAAGTTACTCATAACTCAACATCCAGTCTCCATATTATACAGGTACTGATCTACAATTAAATCACTTGCTGCCATCTCTTGCAACATACTCAGAACAGAAATATGTCTATGTGACTTCAGTGAAACCTCCTCCTCTTTTCATTCCAAATCCACACTGGATTTGCCCTTCTTGATATCCAGCCTTCATACTATTTCTTACTTTTTGCCTTTCTTACTGGAAGCACTTTAGAACCATTCTGTCATTGCCGTTGTATTCTCCACAAGCCCAGCTTGCTTAATATCCTCTCCTACCTTCTCCTTACAACAAATGAAGAACAAGTGTGCAAAAGATACAAATGGCCAATCTCCTATATTTGTAGGAGAACAGAGATCTTGGGGTAAATCTCAGTCAACCCTACAGTACAATAGAAAAGCCAGAACTTTGCATTTGTAGCAATTTAAAATGCCATAAATAAATATAAACATACCGATGCCATTACAAGACTGAAAAAAATTCCAGCCGTGATTAGAGGGAAGAGCAAATTCAGCTGTGCACAGACACTGTCTACAAAAAAAAAGACACCTGTTCTCCTCCCCTTGTATCACAGTTGAGTGGGCACTAACGACCCGACAAAGGAAAACACCATACCCTCAAACACAGACCATGCTCTCCCCCTCTTACTCGTCATGTGTACAACTTTAAAGACAACTGGAGCTGGGAAAAATATATATTGAGCAAGCCAGTTCTGATTTTCAGAGTAAAATCTGTATACTTTGCTTTTCACCAAAACAGAACCTTTAGCAGAAACCTGATAGCCCAATAAATCAGGGGATAAATTGTTACCCACAGCACAGAGGTTTTTGTTGGTGGTGGTTTTGTTTTTTTTTTGTTTGTTTGTTTTTGTTTTGTTGTTGTTGTTGTTTTTCCAAATACATAGTGCTGTTACTTGCATTGTTATCAAGCATCTACACATCAACTGCATAAACACAATTCTTCCAATCCATCATCTGCTAAGTGGATTCAGAAGTCAAACGATAGGGTTTGGTACAGTGCCACCTGAGAATCCTTGTAGCTTTTTAAATATCCTCCCGCAGTTCTGACACTCTGCATCGAGCTTTCATTGCTCTGAGAGATAACTCAGTATGGCCTGCTGGAGTGCACTTGCATTATCTCTGTTGGTACCCTGAAAAAATATTTACATGTTAACTGTACATCCACTTTCCTAGTGAGGAGAGAAGTTCAGCACTGAGTCAACTAAGATAGACCAAAGACATTTTTACTGCATAAGCAGGTATTTAGACAGTAGGTAGTGGGCATTGTTTTGCCCAGAGTAGATGATGAAATTTTAAAACCTAATTCCAGTAGGTGTAACGTACATAATGAAAGTGTAGGATTAGTCTGCTTATATAAAATATTTTGATCAAAACTTAGGTCTCTACTACAGAGATCAGATATGAAAATGAAAATCCATTGAAGCTAACTAAATAGGCTCTGTATTTTGTTATTTTATCTCAAATAGTACAGCCTGTGACTGTGATAATGCTTTGAAAATAAAAGAAAGCAAATCACTTTCCACGCACAGATTAAAATTTATTATTTTTTGTTTTTCTATTTTCCTTTCCATCATCGTCTCTGCTATCCTTTGTTACTTGCAGGAAGGATGAATCATATCAGGCATTTTGCACTTTTGTCTAAAAGCCACAATAGCTATGCTTATTCTCATCTCCCTGGCACTGAAATCCATGACTGATTGCAGGAAAAAACACTCTTTCCAGAGTTGCCCCTTTGAGGTTGATAGTTGTAATTTCTAGGGAGCACAACAGTGTGATGAAGTCATAGCAATAAAAAGGGACAAAATTATTTTAGGTCACTTCCATAGAGAGCTAAAGGATATTAGCATCCTTAATATCAAAGTACGAACTCATCAGTGTAATCAGATAGAATAGATCAAGTAATTACTCTTCAAAAACATAATCACAAATCCCCAAACTAAATCTCAATTTCTCTGTAACCCACATTAATACCAATGTGGCTTTTTTATTGTGGCTAAAACACAAAGGCTTTTATGAATCTTATACTGCCTGCAAAACAAAATTGTAAATCAAGCCTACAAAGAAAATCTTTTAACTCAAGCAATAAGGGATCCAGGATTCTCATGGAAGTTGAAGTTGTAATTTTCAGCTCACTGACAGTATACACAGTCATAAGTTGAGCCAATGACGAACTATCTGCACATCTCCTCACTGCTGTCAACCAAAATCATTTCAAATTGCAATGCAATCTATGTATTACAAAACAGTTCATCTCATTATTTTACAAGAATCTTCTTCATCCTCAAATATCGAGGAGAAAAATATGAACCACACCTCATGTAACAGGTATTAGTCTGTTCAGCATTACTGTTAGACATGCAGAAGGCACTGGCAGAACAGCACACTGCTCGACAGAAAACAACGCATACTCACTTGAATGACTGATTATTATGTTTAAGTACCTTTCCAAAAGGTACAGAATATAAGTATTTCTTCAAGAATGAATAAAACAAACATAAAGGTTCTTGGGAAATTTAATAACTGACTACATTTGTTAATAGAGAAGAGTTGCTAAATTATAAGACATACCTTATTTTGTTCAGATTTTAATTTTCACAGTCCTTTTCTAAATGTATCGTCACTAGATTCTATCATTGTATGGCCTTCTTATTCTCCCAGTTGACTTTTAATTGAAGCATGATACACTTAGAATACGTCTATGTGTACATATATATGCAAATATATAAACATACATATGTATTTACTTATGAGAACTATTCATAAACCTATTCCCCTGATTGCCTGTAATCTTCCCCAGGATGTCTTTTGTTGATTAAGAGGGTTTGTCTGAAAGACAGGCTAAAATTTCTGATGACTTCTGCAGCTCCATTTCAAAGAGGAGGAGAAATAGGTAACACAATCTATAGTTTGAATAAGTAAAGTCATGGGGGTTTTTTGACTTTTACAAAGGAGGAAAAAAGAAAAAAACAACAATAGTTTTTGTACTGCTCTGCAGACATAGTTTGTACAGCTTGACTGGAAGACGAAAGAAAGATGGAAGACCTCTGAAAGGTTCCATGCAATCTACATTGGAATGCATTGAACATACAGTTTGAATTTTTCTGTAAATAGTTCAAAGAATACAGATTACATTTTCAGGCCACAACAGGTACTTCACTAGAAATCTGTAAAGAAAACACACACACACACACAAACAAAAACCACCAAGGGTACTTTACCTACATTGGTTATAGATTTATAGAATATCTTTTTTGTTATTCATTCCAAATCTCAAGGCAAAACATTCCACAGAGTACATTAGTAGGAAAGCTTTGTCTTGACAGCTGACATGAAATAAAAGCAAATCCAGAAATAAAACAGGATTTGGTAATATTTCAATCCTTTTATTGAATAATCCTATCTATAGGTCAAAAATGGTATTAAAGAACCTCTTTTCTTTTTATAGTCTGGGTTAGACTGCTGAAACTCAGCACTGCCTGAGCAATTCTTCCATTCAGGTTAAGTGGGAAAGCAGTAGATGCCTACAAAAAGAAGGACTAGTCTGTCAAGCCCAGGCAGCATACCCACGAGAACCCCAGCTTTCCATGTACTTGCATAACAAATACCTAATCTAGAACTATTTCTCTGTGTTTGAGACAGATAGAGGAGCCCAGATCTGCAAAAGTGGCATTCAGAAAACTGAGAAAGGAACTTCCATTTAAATCTTGGCTAGCAGTAAAGATAGACAACTTCTTGTGTTGAGAAAACAGCCCTTTTTATTCCATATATGCAAGTAAGATTTTTTCCAAAGTAACATCCATCAATTTCTCCTCATAGAGGAGTCTACCTGTAAGGTTAACTACTGACTAATTCGACAGAAAGTATCAATATTCTCTTGAATACTCCAAATACATCTTATACATGCTTGAAATTGAGGTAATAATTTACAAGCAAATGTAACTTCACCCAGGTTTTTAGTGATATATTTGAAGAACCAAGTGGCATTAATCAGAGGCCATACCTACATATCATTTGCCTATTCTCAAGTATCAAAACTGAAAGCACTTCTCTATTCAGAGAAGACAATATACTAATTAGCAATGTATTGCACTGACACTGAACACTCCTTCACAGACTGCTTTATTAAGTCCTGTAAACTAAGTTATACAAGCATTATTATAACACAAAAATACACTTATAATTAATTATAACTTGGAGAAACGCAACACAACAAAGAAAAAAAAAAGGAAATTCTCCAGTTATAGTTTAGCAAGCATGGTCGCTTTGCCAGATAAATATGCACTGACATGCAAACCCCTACATATCTGGGTAGAAGACAGTGGGAGAGATCCTATGTTTCTTTTGGTAAATGCACATAATAGCGATAAGAGGTTTCTTCATATCCTCTGTATTGCCCATGTTGCATTCCTACCTACCTGCACCCACTCCCTTGAGTTATCTGACCACTTAAGAGACCGTAGCACAATTTTGGTACCAATGTTTACTTGACTTTTACTGCCACTTTGGTGAGAACCTCTCCAAGAGCACCTCAGTGCACTTTACACATACTCCCTATACACATTCGTTGTGTGGTGAATAATGCACACATGGGCATCTAGATAAACCAGAAATGAGAGGGTTGACGAATCTGCTCTTTAAAATTTTTTCAAGTGTCTATCAAACTCCTTCTGCAGTTCCCTGAGAAAAATTCTATTGTAAGAAAAGAGTTGAAGAAGGCAGTGAGGACATGGAACAATTAACTGGAACACTACAAAAGACTTCAAGCACAGTAAACACTGAGAAGTAGCATGGAAAGAACTGAAACCCTAGATAGGGACCAAGGCAGATCCTTAGGGACATAAAAACTGAAGAAAAGATCAAGACGAAGTATCTCAGATACATAAAGTTATAGAAAGTCTGAAATTTCAGGATTCCCATTTCCTTTTCATGATTGAATCCTAATTATGAGGTTATGCTTGCACTAAGTCTCTAGAAAATCAACAAAGAAGACATACTGTTGACATTCCTTGAGTCTGCTTGGATCTCACGCTGTAGAGATGACAGCATCCCCAGGGAAGCCACTGTCACAATTTGAGAATTGCTGTGTGATAGGGTTAAAAGTATTGAGCACAATTGTTTCTTAAAATTGGTAAACATATTGTGCTCTGATGAATGGAGAACAATAATACGAGACTTTTTTTTAAAAACAAAACAAAAAAAAAACAGCAGGACTCAAACCACATGCTAGGCTTCCTCTCTCCTCCCTCACCATCAGTCCTATCCACATTATTCTTTTTGCATTATTACTTACATAATCCTTATATAAAAATCCGTTTCCCTCTGATGTTACCACACCTTACATACCTCTACTGCAATATGCAACTCACTGATGAATGCATGTTACAGGATCTCCCTGTTGTGCCAAAGAAGGATACAAGTCAGGATAGCCCCTGGCTACAAAGTGTTTCTGCTCAAGATGCACCACTGTATGTTCTTTGTTCAAGTCATCTTGTTTAAACTTGAGAATGTCCTTCCAGAAGGAGGCTGATATACGTAAACAACAGTGTGTAAATGTCTTTCGTTTGTGTTCGCTTTTCCCTAGGGCAGTAGCCCAGTAACAAACCAATATTCCCCATCCACCAAACTAATCCTCCTCACCAAACAGAACAGACATTTTCTGAAAATGGGACCAGCCCTCCTTTCCAACCTGCTTTATATACAACAGAAGCATCTCTTTAATCTCGGACACAATTGCATAACTCAATCCAATGGCTAAAATTTGAAGTCAGAATAGCTAATAAATTAAAATGGCAATTTACTAGGACAATAATTATAAATTGAAACAAATAACGTGTAAATGATGAATTCTATTTTATTTCATTTGGGATTCTAAATGGGATTTTTCATTTATTTTCCAACAGCTTGATGTATTTTCTAAGTGGTGTACTCTTCTGCAAGAGCTATGCTGTGAAAAGCTGTACTGTTTAACGTGGACAAAAAAAAATCTTGGGGTGGGGAGAACATTCTAGATTTCTTTTCAGTTTTCTTAAGACAAATGGAGGTATATGGGTTTCTAAGCAGAAAGGAAACTGATTATGATATTTAAGAGAATTAACAAGCATTTTTGACAAACATGTTCTACAGAAAAGGAAAATAGAGACTGTCTGGAATAACAGTGAACTCTGAAACCCTCTAAATATCAAGAAAGATGACAAAGATGAGGGAGGACTAGAAAAACTTACAAGGCATGTAGAGAGACTTTGAGACTTGCGAAAGCAGCATAAACTGCAAAATCAACTTTAAATGGCACATAACCAGTTACCAGAGTCCTCACAGGCATGTTAAATTTTCATCGAAACTCATGTTGAGCTAAATAAAGCTGGGCTGCAGAAGTCTCGCTGCACTACTCTCACATCCAACAGCAGCACAGAACAGAGCCTGACACAGAGGGAAAAGTTTACCTTCCAACCCCCCCAACAATATGAAGCTTCAAAATGGGAAATCTTCCTTTAATTTCTCTCTTCTGTAACTAAACTTACAGCTCCTGCAAAGTATCCTCTTTTTTCCTCTTCCAGTTAAGAACAATTACTTGACTTGTTGTCATTTTATGCATTATACTCCAAGACAGCAAGTCATCTTACCTAAAAGATCATTCCAACAAGGATTAAGATCCCCTGATTGCAACCTAGACTGTCACTCATTGTCAAAGCAATATCTTAACAGATGCATAAGTTAAACACAAAGAGAAAATCAAAAACATACATAAAAAGAAGAGGAGGAGGAGGAGGAAGAGAAGGAGGAGGAGAGGAGGATGACACCAAACTAACTTTGTCACAGCCCCAGCATGGGTGGCTAGTCATCATAGCTACAGTCAAAAAAGACACACAGCATGTCTACTTGAAACACTCTAACAGTCATTTTATATTTGGATCTCCCTCATTAAACCTGTTTATAATTACATCTTTATTGACTTCACAGAAAGGAAATGGGAAAAAAAAGTGGAATAAAGTATGATATACACTAAAAATTCATGTCAAAATACACATAGCTAGAAAGGTCGTATGTATTCACAATATTAACCTTCTAAAAAACTATTAGAAAATCTTCCAGATGTATCTAGAAAGGATGACTCAGGCACCTAAGAAAGCCTGTCGGATTATACAGTAATGGCCTTCAAACATGTAGATTTGCAGGAATGAGAATGAAGACTTGCCCAATAAATACCTCCACCTAACCTATCTGGGAGATGCCATAATGGGAAGGAAGTGAGGAATAAAATTGAAAGGACAAAAATTCAACCTGGTCATTAGAACTCAGTTCTTAAAGGCAATTAGTTTAAGAACTGGAAGAGAATGTCATCAGTAGAGGTCCCTAAGAATAAAAATTCACAACACAAATTACATACGGTTCAATCTACCCTGGGAGAAAGTATGGACCAGGTGACTTCATTAGGTCTTCTCCAGCTCCATTTTTCTACCATTGTATGATCATTTTTTTCTCCTTTTAAAAACTTAGAAGAGCTGAAGCTGTTTGCTGCACAAGTTTAGCAGTCTTTGGACAAAAGACAGTGCACTGATTTAACAGAGCATTTTGTGTAGACATATTATTCACAGATATTACTTGTAGTCGTAACATGCTGTGAGCACTGGCATTATTTTTTCCTAGTGGCTTAATGTAACTCTGTGATCTGAAATAGCAACCACTTTTCTACTCCAGAATAAACATTTTAATTATCTATGCAGTGCTTAAATATTACAATGATAACATCTTATAAATTTATGTATGAATAATCATCATACTGAACGGTGCCAGACTGTATCCTTTTTAATGTGAGCACATATCCAATTAGGGATTAAGTTGGGCCCTGCAAAGTCCATTTCGGGGGGGGACGGGACATGAACTAATCAGAATATTCTGACAAAAACATATTTAAAGAAACATATCCGCTAACTACGGTGGAAAAAAACAATTACAATGCCCAATGTTCTCTCTCTCACAGTCAATGCTACGAGTTCCACTGGGTAAACAATTTATTGCTTAGGATATTAATTCTTGTTTACATACATTTTAAACAATATTATGACAGCCAACATTCTCGTTTTTAAGATTGAAGAGAGACACAACTCAAAAGCGTGCAAAATATATTCATTTCAGTTCCCAAGCCAACATTAAGTGTGGTTAGTACTAAACTTGCTCTGCTTCCAACTTCAAAAACAAGCAGTACAAAATCATCTCAGGGAAGTCCTAGAGCTACTGAATATATTTTCCTCAAAAATTCCAGAGCAACAGATCGATAGCCCAACTTTTATTTTTTTTTTTCCCAAAAATGAATATAGAAAAACTCCACATAGGAGGAAGTAGCAAGGCATTCTACGCCTCTTCAACATAAAATGAGCCAAACTGACAATCCTTAAACCCAGGCTTACTTTTGACAGTAACTTTAATGCAAACTGATTTAAATAAAATTAGGCGTGATCTTAATAATATGCATATTCTTTGCTGAAGCCACGTCAGAATAAATAAGCCAAAGAGAACTGGAACCAAAATCAGATTTTTTTTTTTTTTAATGTACATAAACCTGAACTAGTTAATATGTCCAAGCATTCATTTGTTTGAATGATTATAGGCACAAACTATTCTAAAAACAGCAGGTCAGATGCAGTACTATTCTCCAGGTTAACTCCAAAGTCCTTACTGAGCTTGGTACTCGGTAGCTGTTCCACTCCTATTATATCAACAGCAGCTGTGCCTGAGCAAGGACACAGCTTTTGCAAGCATCATGAGATTATACTATGAAGTTTTTACAGTTCCCTTAGTATTTAGTTACAGCTCTCCTGGTGCAGGCAATTGTTTTCAATCAAAACAGTTTTTCCTCTTGTGGATACTATTGGCCTTCCCAACGGAGCCAAATACAGGAAATCTTGCAAAAGCGTATCCAAAATATTACAGTGATGAAGCATGGAGCACCTCAGACTGTGCTACAAAAACAATAATTTGCAATAGAAAGAAAGCTATTGTATGAGCCAGTCCGAAGACAGTGATCAGACCTCTCTCCCCTTCTTGGAAAGCCTTGACCGTCATTAACATTCCCACTCCCAGGAACTGGTGCAGGAGCAATGCACCTGCAGTTTCATCAAACTAAAGTATCTGAGCTAAGAATGAAATAGAGAAGAGGGAAGCCAAGTTCCAAATACATCACTAGCCACAAACTAAACAATAGATTTACCTTACCTAGTAAATGGATTATATTGCCCTCCCCAGAGAAGAGACGTCCTGTAACCGTCTTGCTGCAAACTTTCATCCTAGTAGAGTTACTATCCCTTTAAAGAATAAGGTTAAGAGAAGCAGGAACATAAGGAATCCCGTCTGTAAATTTCACTTTATCATCTTAATCTGCCCCAGTAGGAATATCTACCTGTCCAACACACATTATTTTCTTTGCCATAACAATCTGATGAAATTGGACTGTAAATTGCAATGGGTCACATTTTATATTCCAGTTGCTTTCAGCTGAAAACTGTTATTTCCATACTAACTACACAGAATGTTTGCATTATATTTTTGTGAATTGTGTTTCTGCTGCCTGAAAATGAATGAAAAACCTATGAATGGTGACTGTACGGTCTGCCACATTAGGGGAATCAGAAAAGGGACTTCAACAAGGTACCACCTCCAATATCCTTCCTGGAGCCCAAACCCTCCCACCAGGGCTCACTGAACATTGAACAGATTTAAAACAAAATGCCGTTACAGATCTCACTTTCATTTTCTAATAGGCTGTGTTTTAGAGATGGATGTTGAAGTAAGTGCTTAGACACAGCAGGCTACCAGAATATTAGCAAAATATCATATGATAAACTTTTATAGACAGGTCACAATCTTGTCAGCCCTAGGGAGTTCAGTGTCAATCAAGATACCTTAACACCATTATAGCTTAATTTCAAGGTAAGAATTCAAGTGGCCAATGGCCAAAAAAGGACTCCTAGCTTCAGGAAAATCATCCTAGGTCAGGGCATCACCAGCATATAACCTAGACCTCAAAGAAAAAATTAGATACAAAATTTCAGGAGAAACTAGCGTTCTTGCTGTATGTCTGTGCTGGGTTAAATTATCCATTCCTTGTAAACATCTACTTTGCCACCAGTTACGAATGGCAGCACTTACTGTTCAGATTAGGTTTTGCTATTTGCTAAAGAACACTTTTCAGAAAAGTTGTCAGCAGGGTACAAAACAAAATCCTCGTAAGAAGGAATTTTCATATAAATCCCACAGTGTTCTGTATTTATCAGAAGCTTACATAACCTAAAGGAAACGTTACTAGAGCATAACATAATTTGGAGTATACTGCACAGTAGAGTAGGAAATTTTCTTTGCTCACGCGGTGTTAAGAGAGAAGGCGGATTATTCCTTACTGAACATTTCGCAGAGGTATTTCCATAACTAAAGGTGATTTTTTTCTATTCTATCCATCAGATTTTCAGTACAAAATGAATACTACCACCGTCCTTCAGAGCATCTTTATCTTTGCCCTTAGCATTTTTTTTTTTTTTTT
>VXAA01005462.1:222486-256220 GCA_013399115.1 Anseranas semipalmata
TTTTTTTTTACACAGAAATAACACTGGACACCTCTATAAGTGCTTGCTGTCTGTCTATTTTTCTTTGATGTGGATTGTTTGGACTGGAACCCTAGGTCTGAATCTTAATTTGCATTTATCTATTTCACAATCATGTAAATCATGTACATATACTAGAAATGTATCATAAAGTTAAAAAGTAAGGATAATTCCCTGTCCCCTTCCCCTTCAGCATGCATAGGCAGAAGAGGGAAACAAAACAAACAAAAAGTTGGTACTGGGCCAAATAAGCCTAGTCACCTTGCTTCACATCTGTCCAGGAGAAATCTCTTGACTTTTGGGGACTTACAATTTTGAAGTAGTTACTATCTCACTCCTGTGTTTAAAAAAAAAAAAAAAGTGTATGGAGTATTTAATGCTTGAGTTCCATTTGAAAATTTTAAGTTGTATCCAGAGTGCTTGCTTGCTCTCCTTAAAACATCTGTCTTTATATCCTTAAATCACAGTACTGCAAATGGAAAAAAAAAAGTAGCAAAGGAAAACAATAGTTTTAGTAGCCAGGATGCAGATCAGAAGTTGTTTATTTTTTGTTTCATCTAAGAACATCACGCTTGTAATAGTATATGTTTGCAATAAATGAGTTTTGCTCTTCTCATCTCCTCCACTTTCTGTGTTTAATCAACCTCAAAAGATGTTTAACACTTCTTAACCTCCTTCTGCCATGAGCATTACAAAACTCATAGAACATAATTGGTATTTTTCAGCTTTTTTTCAGCTTTTTACACTCTACAATCCCAGTTATCTGAAACAAGTCTCATCTAATAATGAAATTAAGAGTCTTTCTTACAAGTTCTTGCAATATTTTCCATGTGCTTAATCTATTGATTCTTTGCATTTGTGGATGGCTTTTTGTGGTTTTTATTTTGTTTTTCCTCATGCCCACAGTCTGGAGCAGCATTACTATATGCTACGTAAACTTAATGGCCAGATTTGTTCCCTGCACACTTCAGGTTTTGCACCATATCCACGACTACTGAAGTATACTGAATAACGTGGGTGGGGCCCAATGATGCAATTGGAATTAATGCCTACATTACGTCTCTAACTTAACTATTTTAAACTTAATTTTGTACAGAAAATATACAGAGCTATCACTAATGTTTTGAAATCTGTATGTTAATATTTCTTAGGAAGAGTAAGGCAGCTGTCATTACACGTGAAATCTAGCAATTTTAAGATTTTGAAATTCTCCAAGAGCCTGACAGTATCTACTCAAAACAAGAGTTGCCAAAATTCCAATGGATTTTTCAGGATGACAGCATGTGAAAGATGAAAGGACAATTACTCTTATTCATTTGCAACCTTTCATGTATATTAGTGTCATTTTAGAAGAACACTGAAGTAGGGAATGAGGACGTTGAGTTTAAAAGTTAGAAGAATTCCTATTACTGAGAAGAAATGAAGAATACCTCAGAAAAGTCAGAATGGCTGTTTAAGTAGTATCTTTGCCAATTCAGACCATCCCTAGCACAGGCTGCATCACAGCACTACAGAATTGCCCTCTGCATCTCATTGCTCAGTTTATTTTTTGATACTGAACCTGTTCCGGACCATCCAGGGTCTAGCAACTGATACTTTGAAATTTCTGCCTGTACTCCTATTTGTCATGAATCTTCTCAAGAATTGAGTTTTGTTGATCTTTGCTCTGCTTGACTGCTGAACACCTGCTTTCCTTTGTCGAGCTTGAGAAGAAGTTTTCTTGCTGGCCTTGCCCTTGATTGCTCATAATTTCATCCAATACAGCATTAACACAGCTAGTTCATTCTAATGCATTTTATTCATCCCTTACCTGCAAAGTTCGGAGTCAGTGAGCTACAGCAGATGAGGTTGGTTTTCTCTTCTCTTTCTTGAGCCAAGAGAACGCAATTTGTTGAATTCCACTGTGTATCAACTATTACACAGTGGTTCTACTGATTTGCATAAAGAAATATGCGAAAATGAGTAACGTGTAGAACAACCCAAATTAAAATTAATTTATAAATCGGAGTAAAACAACATTACTTTTCAAATATAGATAATCACTTCTCATATCATCTGAAACGTATAAAATTGAAGACCATAGGAAAAGCTATAAATCTATTCAAACATGGCTTACCTTCAAGGTTCTGGCGATTTTCGCTAAAGAAAATGTTTTTTCCTACTTTAAAAAATGAAGCTAAAAAAAATCCAAACACAATACGAGAACCAAAAAAAAACCTCAAACGCACATATTGTCCAGATGGAAACACTTATAATTCTGTAAACAGGACATGTCTGAACTTGAAAGAAGGTCTTCCTCTTCCCTCTCCACTTCCACTGAGTTTATCAATAAGCGAGTAATAACTCTTATAATCTAGTTACAAGAATAAAGAATATAAGAAACTTTGAGACAAGCAGACTATGAGTGCCAGTGCCAGCCAGTTGTTAGGCACTGTGCAACTTTGAACAAGACAATCAAGAATCAGGTATTCTCTACCCAATTCCATAACCAACAGTATCCAGAGTCAGAGAGAAAACCCAAGGGACTCCACAGCAGACAGCAAGACTTCTATTTTGATGCTGTTCTACAACCACTTCTCCCATAGGGATATTTGGGTAGACACTCAGAAGCCCTTATAAAACACCAGAAGAAAGAAAGAAAGAAAGATTACATTTTAGATTGTGTTTCCTGTTATGGGTTCAGTCTTCAACTTCTCTGTTTGGCAACAGTCATGCTGGTTAAATATGGAAAATGTTCCAATGTTTTAATCACTTTTTCTTTAATTTTCCATTATATGATTCCTTTTTTTTTTTTTATTTGTGATAACACCAAGACAGATTTCCATAGAAACTATGACTGTTTGGTGTTGTCATACAGCTAAATTTCAAGTCTCCTGGTATAATTTTCAGATATTTTCACGAAAGTAGCAACTTTTGAATGAAATCTAACAAGAATGTTGTTACTGTCAGTACCTTTGCCATCCTCCTGAGAACATATTACATCACATATTTCAGAAACATTTTCAAATAGGCCTTTTCTCCACACCCAAAATATAATCTAAAAATTCAATGATTTTCGAATCGTCACATTTATTGTTCCATTTAACTGTCTTTTTGTACCTTTACCTAATTCTTGCTGCGTTAGCAATGTAAAACTATTCTCCATAATACTAAATGGCCCTGTGAACTCTCCTCAGATACTCTCCTACAAAAGCCTTGGTATGTACTGCAGTGTTGAAGCTCAAGCATGCTGAGCAGGTAGTTATGACTTCCTACAGTCCATGCCTGTCAGACTTGGCTCCTTCTGTAGGTTCTGGAAGGCACTAGTCCTAATGCCCGTGTTTGGAACCAACTATAGCCAGCCTCATTGCAGGCATTTGTCTGAATCCCACTGAAGTTTTAGTCACATAGAGGAAAAAAAAAAAAAAAAAAAGCCTGTATTTACATGTTATTTTTTGATACAGAATTCACAACTGGGATCTCAATATTTAATTACACTACCCTAGTGGCTCCTGCATTGTGAAAAAATTTCAAGTCAGTAGAAGAATAGGTTACTGCATCTCCTCTTTCTGGAAAAATCCAATTGCAGCATCATGCAACCTCTTTTTGTGTTTGTGGAAAATCGGTTTTCTGGCTCCACAAATGCAAATATTTTAGTGAGCCCATCCTGCTGTGTGTTTCTAGGGAGCAGATTTCCTTCAGCTATGACAAGCTTTGATAATACCATTCCTCCCAGGGAAGGACAGACTGATGTTTCAAGGAATTTTGAGAATTTTTCAACACCAGAAAATTTTCTCTATTATTAATATATAATTTCCTAGCCAGTTATTGTATTCCTTCAAAATAAGGCACTTATGAAGCTTCTTCACTGCAATATCACAGAGGCTATTAGAAAGTGGAATGGAAAACAAGCGAGATGAATTTAAGCCAAGCAAGCTTATTCGCCATAAATAAGGCTTCCTACGCTTTTTTATTCACCTGTTTAGAAACATTTTTTTCACCATCAATTTCCCTTATACAAAACAATGTACAATCAAACATTTTGTATATGAAATTACAGCAAGACATGAGAGAGAAGGACAAAGGACAAATACATCATGAGAAAAGAGAAAATACTGCCTTAAAGTTCAAAATAATGTGTTTTGTTTTTTTTGAAGAATGTCATTATTTTAATATGCAGATTTCTTGCCACCTGCGCACATCTTTAATTGAAATTGCACTCCTTTAAGCATTTATAAGTCATTATCATGTGATCAGAGCCCTGAAAATTGTTGAAACTAAATTCATCATAAATTGACATTTCTTTGGTTGAGAAATGTATTTCTCATGGTGATAAACTAATCGTTAAGAGGTATCAACTCTCATTAAAAACATCCCTTTATGATTCCATCAGGTCAAGTATCTGCGTTTTATCCAACAATTCAACCTGATTCTCATGTAGAACAGGATGTTCTGTTTGTTCTACTTTCTTTTGTTTTAATGTATACAGGAGCTGACAACCTGTGCCTCTGTGTGACTGCTTTGATCTCTGTCATGTGGTCTGCACTGGCTGTTTTTTCCAGACCCACTGAGCAGACTGGTTTGTTTTTCCTTCTATCAGGCACCGTGGCATTCTGTAATCTGTACTAGTTACATCCCCCGTCTCCCTTTACTGTAGTAGCTTGTATACGCCTTGACAATCTGTTTCTGTTACACTACAGCTGTCAAACCTGCAAATGAGGCTCCACCAGACTTCCTGCACTCTGACCTCGATTAGAAAGATTCCCGTTCATTTCAGTGATCTTCTACTGTCTTTGAGTATTTTTTGCCCTCAAAGAAAATTTTCTGTCAAAGGCAAACTGAAAATTCAGTTTGGAGTATCCAAATCTGTGTACATTTATGACCCAGTAACAGAACTTTATCTTATATATTGCTAAGCTGATTTTTATTTTAGAAAGTGGATAACAAATCAATATCTCCCATATTTTACAAGGGAGATTAAACTAGAGAGAAATCTTGCCTGCTGATCTTCTTTTGCTTCGCTATCTGAATACACTACGTTTTTATAATGTTCTAGCAATGACTAATATTGAGTAATATCCTGCATATTGTCAAAATTATGAGGAAACAAAGTATCTGAATGACTGACTTGCTGCAAGACGCAAAGGAATTTTCTTCCTCTAGGGAAATGCTAAGGTGGCAAGTGGCTTGAAAGAAGAGGTGGCCTGGGCTGCCCCTTCTGGAGTTCTACAAAATTTCAACTGGCACAGACACAGGAAGCAAGGAAGTGGAGAAACTGGGGGGAAGGTGGACGCAATGGGGGTGAATTAGCCCAATAAATCAGAGCTGCTTCAAAAGGACCGTGTCATCCCTATTTGTCCAAGGTCCACTCTTTCAGTCTAAAATCCTTTGCCTTCAGTAGTGATCTGACCAAACAACGCATATCAGCACCAAAAAAGTGGTGAAACAGAAGCCACTTCCAGAAGTGAGTATGTACTACAGACGAGCTGAGGCAGGAGGACACCTTCCTTTGCAAAGATGTCTCAGATCTGTGATTGGTGCCCGCATTGCCTCTTCCCGCATTAAAGGGGAAATCTGATCAGACTTGAAGCATAAGATGACATCAGTTAAACATTTCAAGATCTTATACCTTTTTTTTCCCACATTTGTAACACAACTCAATTATGTATCAATCATACTAAGTAATCTCCATATATCTAATATTAGTTACCTAATAAATTTCTTAAGCTTATATGAATCTAAATATTCACAGATCAAGCACTCCTTTGGACATCTACAGTTTTTGCTATAAATCTGAGCTTTTGTTCTAAAGACCTAGATTAATTATAGACTGCATGTGAGCACCGTAGAGAGGTCAAAGAGAAGAAGCTAGTCTGTGTGTTGTGGCTTGAAGGGTTGCTATCCATGTAGTAGACCCTTGTGGAACTAAATATGTTATCTAGAGATCGTGATGGAAAAGGACTGGCCTCAGTGTCCCAGACTTTAAATCAACTTATCTTCTGTTCCTAAGAACCAACTTCATGTGCAGTAAAGCTCAGGGGAAGTTCTGAAGAAAGAGCAAGAATGACAGGAAAACTAACTTTTCAATCCAATTGCCTTTAAGTTTTTTTCTATTTTCCTCAATAACTAACTGGTCAGAATAAAACTTGATCAAAAGCTAGCACTTACTGCTGTCACTTAAAGATGGTACCTGAAGAAGAACATATTTTGCAGCTATCACTTCAGTAATGAATTAACTGAGATATATTTAGTTTGCACAGAAATAAATTGAATGAGTCAATAAAATAAGCAAAATAAACCCGTAACGTAACATTCCAACTGTTATGCAAAATTCACCCCACCTTTTTTGTTTTGAAAGCTTTAGTGCCATACTATTTTTCAAATAGATCTGTAATTGGAATAGAATCTTTTTCATTAATGCCATGTCAGAATGAACAATTATCAGCTCTGACTGAGTACAACATTTCCTTTACCCACTGGAGTACAACTCCTTACCAAACTGATAGATCAGCATAAAATGATCTAAAGAAAGTGTGAACCTTGCAGCTTTATTTAACTGATGTGAAATGAAACTGAAGTAAACACACATTTTACATTGTAGGCTGTTTCATCAAAAGTATAACAACTTACATTTTAGTTTTGTGTGTCAAAGCATATTTTTTCTTCATCTGCTATTCCATTTCCGTTTTTAACATTTAATCTTAGAGATGTCTTGATCATAGCAGACAATCCTAGCATAGTCCCTTCGAAAACAGCAAAAATCCACTTATATCAAATAGTAATTTATGAAGGAGTGCACTCACTTAACAATTTCAGACAGCAAAACTTCTTACAAATATTCATATTCTTCATGGTTACTTTAAAGTTTTCAGCCAGAATTTTACAATACAGATTCCAGTTTGTTATATTTTCTATGTCTGCCTTGACAATTTTGTGTTCGCAACAATCTCTAACCACCACATGATTCAGTGGGATGTAACACAGTTGGTTTGTTATTATCTGTGCTCAAGACTATGGCTTCAGAGGTAAGACTGTTCCTAAGCATCATCATCTATAAGTGAAGATCCTTCCTCAAGTGTGCCCTTGGAATGAAATCTTACAGCTGAATTTTTATGTTGAGAATGTAAAAAAAAAAAAAAGATTAAAATAACACCCACTTTCAAGAAGTCTCTTTACACACCTAGTGAAGGATGGCATTTTTAGTCAGTGCGTGTATTTGTAACCCGCATCATGATAATTACGATGTGTCAGCAAATAGATCTACTGGAGTGGGAAACGCTGTTTTCCCCTACCAGATATAAGAAACAGAGGTAAGTTAAGGCAGATAAACACTCATAAGTTCTTCTCAAATGCTTAAAACAAGACCTAAGACAGATCAAAATGTTAATATTAAATATTAATAGGACTACAATATTTCGAGTTATCTGTGAGAGCAAGCTGACTTCATACAGTATCATTTTTTACCTAGCCTTTGTCAGCAAAAAAACTAAGTGCTACGTCTTAAATTTTCATACATCTTTGTTCTGATAAATTGTTTCCAAATAACTTTTCCAATTTTGAAGATAACTGTTCTTTAAAGAAGCTAGATACATTGACTACCTTTGCCATTTATAAGCAGATAAGAGAGTTCAAATCTTGTTGTAAGACACACCAGAAACTCATGGAAATGAACAGCAGAATCAAAACCAGGAATGAAGAACTAGGTGAAGGAATATATCATACAAGAAAGTGGAAATTTAGGGCTTTAGATGCTCTTTAGGCAATAAAGATCGCCAAAGACTGGGCTGTTAAGTGTGGCTACATGCAGATAAATTAGCCTGCAGTTTCCAGTGAAAATAAGATGCTGTTCATGGTAAAGGGTGTTATTTACAAATCAGAGTTTTATAATCAGTATATTAAAATGTCATTTTATTCCCTAAACTATAGCTTTATTAGCAATCATATTTTCCCCATTTAGATCTGTTCACTGATCATCATTTGAGAATGATTTTGTAAAAATAAAAAAAAAAAAAGAAAAGAAACACTCTACTACAATAGCTAATAACTATGAAATGATATTCCTCAACTCTGGCCTGAAATTTAAATGTATAAAATGATATATTATTGGAATTTGCCACCCCAAGACAAAATAGCCATGATTTTAATCACAAGTGAGGACTATCCAGAAGAGATTCATTTACATGAAATTCAGAAAGCAAAATAACAATCTATTATATCATTCTTTCCATCAGACTTTCTTGTTAATCTTCCTTCTCAACCACCTCCTTACTTTTTATGAAAAAATGTTGCTGTATCTCTTTTGTCGTGTACTACTGTCTTCTGTTATTCACTTTAAGTAGATATCAGACCATAAAGGCCACCAAGATCTTTTAATAACTAGTTTAACTGAAATTAGAAAGAAATTATGTAACTAGATACCTGTCCTTTATTTATTTGTTTTAAAATGGAGATGCTGAAAAGTAGAGGATGAAAAAAGCATACTTCAGTGCCAGCTCTTTCCTACTGTTCAATGAGTTTATCAAATCCATAAAACAAACATATTGGTTCCTGCAAAGCTGATCTGAAAACTCAGTAACATCATCTCAATAGGGCCACAGTTTCATTGCATGTCTTTCAAGGTTGTTCAATAGGTACAGATTGCTCAATCCTCTACATATCTGCAAATGTAAAATCTCCCTCCCTTCTCACAGACAAAAATGTCTGGACCATCACGAAAGACCATTCAGTAAAAAATGCATCCTTGATCTCTAGAGAGCAAAAGGCCACTGGGACTTGCCAGAGATGGAGTTCAATGAGACTTGCTGTAGACTTATGGATGGATCATTGGTCATTTCTAGCTGCCCTGTGCCCTCCTCTTTGATTAGCAAATAATTCACAGACCACTCCAAATTAAGTTTGATTTTCTTTTATGGATTCAATGTTTTGCCAGATAGTTTCAATGATTACTTTCCTTCCCTGAGAATTCATGAGCAATTTGTTTTCACTATATGCTGTTCTTCTTTTATCATCACATGGGGGGGTGTACTTCTGTATGTCTCTGGTTAACTGATAATCTATTACTTGAAGAAGAGAAGACTTGCCATAAGGCATGCATTCCTTTACAAATATATGAAAATTCATTTTAAAAAATCACAAATTTTAACAAGCATTGATATATGAACACATATACATAACATATGAAAATTAATAAGCATAGCCTACATTTGGTCTTCCGAGTCCTGGCAAACCAAATGCCGGGATATAATTTATGTTCATATTTGCCATTTTTCCTTAACGCTTGACTAGCTTTGTTTAAACTGAAATATAATACTTGTTCCTCATCATTACACACAGTAGTCTCTGAATGCCACCATGACAAGAGAAGAGAGAAAATTCTTCAAAAGTATGAATGAAAATCTTAAATTCTGGTTTTAAGAAGAGCTGAATGATAGCAAAACAGATGGATTTAATAGCCTTCAGGACAGTAAAATCTGTTTAGCAAGACAGACTTACAAATACACAAAGACAAAGCTGTTGCCCATCATTCCACCTAGAAAAAGTCATTTGCAAAGTGTATTGCAATGAGCGGCAAACAGGATATTATTTATTAGCTAACACTGTAATTGAAATTTATCAAATGAATAATCACCTCAAAATACCACAACTGATAACTATACCTCAAAGGCAATTTTCCATTTTCTTCAAGTGCTGTAGGCTTACGGATGGATCATTGGTCATTTCTGCCAAATGGTTATCAGCCAAATGGAATTTTGTAATTTGTCCCATGCCACAGTGCAACTGAAGAAACATGGCATTATAGTGGACCCACAACTTTAAGTTAAATGCTCAATAAAATATTATGGGTTTGGAGGCAGCCAAAATATTCTGTTAGCCCCCACCCCCAAAATCTCTTGAAAATGCTTCTACACACTTGCATCAGTACATGTTTTCCTCAGTTAAACAGTTCTGTACAGTTATATTGGAAACCTAATTTGTCTGCATTGAGATTTTGAAAAAGAACTAGAAAGATGCTAATTTGTTAGTGATAAAATGCAGTGTGCTCAAGAGGAAAAATGAATGATTTATGGTTCAGAACTCTCAGATCAACAAATTTCACTCTTCTGTTTTTTCCCCACACTGAGCATATAAATATAAATATCAGCCATTACAATCAAGTATGGTTAACTCATTAGGTTGATCTTTAATGATGCTGACTCAGCTGATGCTGAGGAGATTTTAGAACTTGAACTTTCTTGATTAGATCATGGCGTTAAGGCCTGTTAATATCGCCAGCAAGAGTACTGGGTTGGGAGGGGGTATGTTGTAGGGTTTTTTTTGTTTTGTTTTAAAAAAACTTTCCTTTTCTCCTGCACAGCCTGAACATGTCACCATTGTATAAAGCAGCATCAGTTTGCTCTACAGATAAGAGCACCTCCTTTCAGATTCCCAGAGAAATCATCAAAGATGCAGCTGAAATGCAGACACCAAGCAAAAGAAGCAAAATCTGCATGTATTCCACTAAGTGCCGTATAATGCTATTTTTGGAGTCAAAGATGCACTTGCAGACAAAATGTTACTGATTACATGTGTAGCTACACTGAACAAACCCCACTTTGGTTCTGATCAGCAATAGAATGTCACGTTGCTCATCTGAAGCGTAATCAAATCATTCAAGATACAATGGGATATTCATAGACAAGCTAAGTAAAGCTCTGCTCTTAATAGTGAGATTCTTCCACTCCCTTCATGCAGCCAAAAAACTACTTCTCAATGTCATCCTATCCCATAAGGTATTCTTCACTGTGAACTTCAGTGTCTTGATCATTTTGATTAGACTTGGATCAATATATGCATATAATTATACTTTAGAAATCAGTGGTATTACAGTGGTACAAAAAGAAAGCAGACAAAAGTCATCTCATTGATCATATCAACTGAAGCAATTTTCCCCAAACACTAATTAGCATTTGTTATACATTAAATAAAAAAAGATGATAATTTGCATGCCATATACAGGCAGCTCAGTCAATGAGACAATTACGAAAGGAAAAGTTTCCTTTGTATCATTAACTGATTTTTAGTTACCATAATATAAATTAATGTACAATAAAGGGATATTACAAAGTTCTTAGACTTGAGAAAATAGAAAGTGATTTCCTAATTAAGAAAGAGGGGTGAGAATCAAATTACTGACTTAGTCTGCAGGAGATAATAGGAGATAATAATATAATATAATAATAAAAGAGACTAAATATCAAAAGGGGCTGTTTTGTTAAATTCAAACTTTTAAAAAAGAAAATGAAAAAAGGAAAGAAAGTTTGAAATAAGTTTGAAGAGGTGAAGAGTTTGTGAAAGCACAGAAGTGTTTGTTCATATATATTTCTGTATAATATGCTCAGTCTTTCTGCATTTCATTTGGCTGAATTTGTGGGAGAGGAAACAGGATCCCAGTCTGGATAAAATCAGACCTGCATAATGCAATCAAGAATAAGAAGACAGTATATATCAGATATAATATGATACAGGTAGAACTTCAAATGAGGAAAGGAAAGATAAGTCAAATATGGAAAATGGACATAAACTCTACAAGAAGCTGAGATAAGATTTCTCCCCAAGTACATTAAAAAACAGTGAAGAAGACAGATCAGCTTCAGAGAGATGGCAAAAATGTGCTGACAGCAGATGTATGAATGAAAGTAAATGCGCTCATTAATTCCATATTCACAAGGGGCCAGGGTCATCAACAGAAGTCGATTGCTGAGGATGAAAAATTGTTATCAGGAAAGGTATCATGTCAGAGAATGTTAAAGAAACCCCAAGACAGAAAATAACAAAAACTACAGGGCATCAATAAAAAACTAAAAATATTGAGATGGCCTCTAATCTTAAATTCATTTAGAGACTTTTCAGTTACATGCTGAAATAACAAGAAATTGCCTTGAAAAATCCAATCTTAGACATGTAAATAAATGAAATGCACACATTTAAATTGACATTTTGCTTTACAATGTCAAGTGAAGAAATTCAGCAAATGTAATATAAAATGACCATTAAGAACATAATCCCGATGTTCAATTATTATTTTGTTTGGACAGGTGATGGCCATTTGCTTCTTTGTAACATGTATCTATATGATCCCAGATTTTATGAAGACTGTCTTCAACATAAATATACATGAATTCAGGATTCTTATCGTCCACATATTAAATAAGGATATAGAAGAGAGAAATGTGCAAGATTAATAAAACACTAAGATAGTATCATATCTGGACTTAAAAAAACACTGCCCATCAAATCAAGATTTCAGCTCTACAGGAACATTACATCTGCCTATTATCATTCACATTGAAATCCTAATCATGAACAATGTGGGACTACATAAGTCATGAAGATTGCAGAAGGAAGACCTCCTGGATATTTTTCCTGACTTGAATTAAGACCTTGCCCTCTATTGAAGAAAACTAGTGTCCATCTATTTAAATCTCCATACGAATATATATTTATACATATATATACACACATATGTATACATATATATATATATATATTTTTTTTAAATGTAATTCCTAATGTGCTTACTTTCATGTTTTAGACATACAGTCACAGCCAGCAGGAATTGCATCCCTTGACTAAATAACTCCACAATGAATTACAGCTTCTTTTCTAATACCAAAACAAATCAGAATTTGAGCCCAGCAGTTACGCACTTTGCAGAACTTACCAGTGAGGCTGCCAGTCCTGTATGTATACTTCAGTGAAGAGGCTCTAAATCAATGAGGGACTAAGCATATGCTTAATTATAAGCATGTGCTCAAGTATTTCATAAACTGGCATCATAATTAAGATCACAGTTCCTAGGATATCAGTTTGACACTAATTGTAATCAATGCAAATTTATTCTTTCTGGTATTTGTTCACGAAGCAATCTTGATTTCTGTTGAATGTATCTATTAGTCTTATAACACAACTCAGCAATTTTCTGTCTGGGGGTTGAAATTAGCAGTTACCGTTCATGGGCATTTCTGGATTCCTTGAATCTTATGGAATTTCTTTTTTCTGCTGTTAAAAACAAAATCCCGTTTTAAAGCACGAATCTGCTCATACAGTATGAATTGATAGAGAAGAAATGATTTACATAGAATGAAATACAACAATCAAGATTCTTTACTGGTGACAACTACCAAATGTAGTCTTATAGGTAAGATGGACTAAACTCTACTTCCATGTAAAAAGCAAACGGGATGCTTCCAACTATGCTGTGAATGAACTGCTCGGTCCTATTCAGGTTTAATGTTTTATTAACTTACACAAAAACTTCCATAATAAATACCCAAATTCAGGAAACTAGATCTTAGAATCATCTAGGTTGAAAAAGACCTTCAAGACCGTCAAGTCCAGCCATCAACCTGTCAAATCCCGTCACTAAACCACGTCCCTTAGTGCCACATCCACACGTCTCTTAAACACCTCCAGGAATGGTGACCCCACCACTTCCCTGGGTAGCCTGTTCCAATGCTTGATCACCATCTCCATGAAGAAATTCTTCCTAATGTCCAATCTAAACCTCCCCAGCATAACTCAGGACAGTTTCCTGATGTCCTATTACTTGTCACCTAAGAAAAGAGACCAACAGCCTTTGTGCTGCAACCACCTTTCAGGTAGTTGTAGAGAGCGATGAGATCTCCCCTCAGCCTCCTCTTCTCCAGACTAACCAACCCCAGTTCCCTCAGCTGCTCCTGGTAAGTCTTGTTTCCTAGTCCCTTCACCAGCCTCGCTGCTCTTCTCTGCACATGCTTGAGTAACTCAATGTCCTTCTTGTAGTGAGGGGCCCAAAACTGAACACAATATTCAAGGTGCGGTCTTCACCAGTGCTGCATATCATCCATAAGAAACCATAAAATCTGGATGATTTTAAAAGAATTAACATTTTGCACTCACTAAGAGAAAGCAATGGAGGAGTGATCGAGATCATGTAATATAGTGTTGTTGCTTGTTATGTATGTATGCAATAGCCATGCTGATAGCAGTCATGACATTTGATAAATTACAGTTCTCCCAAACAACACCAATGAACAGCTTTTAAGTGCAAGTTTACATGCCACATTTGTGCTGCATAAACATGGATCGGTTGAACCTGGAAAAAGACCATCTCAACTCTCATAGCTGCCTGGATAGTTTAGTAGAAATAATTTCAGTGTTCAGAAATACTTGGCAAGAAGCTGCCTTTTTTTTTTTTTTTTTTTTTTTCTCTCTCTCTCCCCCTCTGGCTTGGTATTGTACATAATGCAAAAGCCAGGGATCACTAAATGACATTTTTTTTTCCTGCTGTGTATAATCATTAATGGCTCCCTCCTCTTTTTTTTTTTCTTTTNTTTTTTTACCAGAGTTTGAGGATTTATCTCTACCATGAGTAAAATGCCACGCCAGGGAATTAAAAATAAGAGGGAATTGGGTTCCCATGAGAGGACAGTTAGTGTCTCACATGTACCACAGGAGAGCTGCTTACACACAGTCCTAGCATGCTGATGATGGATCAAAGGGAATTAGCATTTTCCAGCATCATCTTTTATATGTCACTAAGTGTAAAGTGTCAAGTAGTAGTTTACCAATAGTTTTGCCTGCAATAGCTTGCAGTTAGCTACATTTAGAATTATTTCCTGCACAACACAAGCCAAAGAGCCCATGGTAACCTTTATATCGAGTCCATAAACTTCTGTTTGATCTACAACTTACCTTTGGAAAGACATCCAGCCTTAAATTCACAGACTTCAAATAATAAAGTAAATTTACAGAACTCACCGCATCCTAAAAAAGCCTTCCAACAGTTAAGTACTCTAAGTTGAAAACATACATTTTATTGTAATTTGAATTTACCTCGCTTCAGCTTCAAACAATTGGATATTATGTTATTTTTCCTGTGCCCAGAAGAATTACTTGCTGCTGGACATCTCATCCTCATAAACATTCTTGTAAGCAGTACTCAAATCATCTCTGTACCTTGATTTCAGTAACTTAGCTTCTAAGTTTTCTTATTACATTATACTTTCTCTTTCCAGAAAGATCCATTCTTGTAGCTTTTTTTCCTGAAATCTTACTCAACTCTTCCACAAGTCTTAAAATTCTGGGCTGAAAACAGAATCTGAAAACAGTAGTCTAGCACTAGTCTCTGTAACATCAAATACAGAAGCAACTCAGCTTTCCTATTCCTAGCTTATACTATATTTCACACTTTTAGCTTCCAGGTTTTAGTGAAGTTAACATTCATTTGACTAAGGCACTTTGAGTCTAAATCCATACATTAAGTCTGAAAGTGAGATTTGCAGATGGCTCACATTTAAAATTATGATCTCCATACAGTTTCATTAACCTAGAAAGTTCTAAACTTCATAGACCTATCAGCTTTCAAAACTCAGGTTCCTTAGGATTACCAAAATTCTGCTTGAGAAGACTAGAAGTGTCTGGGGTCTTGACATAGCTAAGGAACTAGACAATTACTTCATGCTTACCTCCCAGCAAGGTCCAAAAACTAAGCCCTGTGTGCATCTTCCACAATTACAGCTAAAATGCAGTCACGTTCTGATTCCTTAAAAATACATCTGGAGGATGTGGTACCCCCCTGTTTATTTAACAGATCAGTTAACCCACCAAATATGTAAGACACTTAGACTCAAACTCCTCTCTTGAAAGAAAGGATTCAGATGCACCTATAAAACTACTCAGAAGAGTGTAGTTATTTCAGTGTATAGTTTAACATTCAGTGTGTATACAGGGAGATAAGGAACGCTTTACCACACCTCTAGGAAATGTTCCATTTAGTACCTGATGCTTTTATTTCCTCAGGTGCATAGAACGAACACAATTTTTTCTTTAGTCCCACTTAAGGGACTACAAGGTACTTTATAAAATACCTTGTTTATCATTTCTTGAATTAGGGAGAGATATCCAAGACAGCTTTCAGCTGCATTTCCTAACTTAGAGGCACACGCCTATGTTCACTTTCTCCCTAGCCCAACAAATCTTCCTTTATATCATGCTCCATCTGAGAAACCTGAAAAGAGAGAATACTCTCCTCATACCACTGAGCAATTAATCTAAATCTCAAGCAGCTGGAATGACTTAAAATGTACACTGCACTTTGTACTTCAGACTGGGGTCTTTCAGAGACTTCTGGCACAATGGTTGCACATTGCACTCAATGTCTGTCCCTATTTTAATGCAGCTTCTAACGAGAATCACAAATTCCAGCTTCAAGTTACTAGATGCTTACTGAGGTATCACAACACCAGTCTTCCCTGTACCTCAGTCCTGTGCGTAAATCCCCTTCCTTAGGCACTGTCACTATATCCTGTTATCCCCATATTACAAACACACGTTTTGTTTCCGTATGTACGAACTTAAATTTACCACAGTAAAAATCATGATCTTTAAAGGATTCTGATAATTGATTTACTGTTCCACTAATTTTTATCCATATGGATTTATTAATTTCTTCCAGTTAATTGATGACGGCACAGGATAGCACTGCATTATGTGCTAAGAGTATGTGTCTGTGAAACCCCATAAGATACACCTCACACTGACATACCCTTTTTTTTTCCTCAATACCATGAGACACACTACTTTTCTTCCATTCACAAAGTAAAGTTTAGACGTGTGTATGTACCCCATCTATTAGTGTTACCACAATTTTAATGTAGAACATTTGAAATCAATATTGATTCCACTAGGTGACGTTCACCATCATTTATTCCCTAGTACTGCATAAAGTGGATAGGTCTAGATTTTCCCTAAGTTCATCCATACAAAGTTACTCATTAGTACTGCCATAGCTACATGAAAACTGAACATTCTCACTCCTAAGAGTTATTTCCTCATCATCAGGAACTTGGGAAGGGGTAGTGTTGGACAGGGTTAGGACTACATTGCCACTACTTAAGGTGTATCTGTTACATGGGTAAATGAAATATATCAGTCCCCAGAAATAACAATCCAACATCTTTCACAAGCACTAAATTCAGTTGAATAAAACCTAAAAAGCAGAAAATAGACTAACTTGAATTGCAAATGTAATCATAGGCACCAGACGCCAACCTTAAAGCTTTCAAGGTGAAACTCACCCATCCCTGCACCATGCTGAGGACTGACTGCAGTGCCCTGAGTAGGCATTGTGGGAATGGGAACCATGCTCCCCAGTTGTGCACATGAAAAAGAGTTGCTGCAAATCCCCTCTGATTCTGATTGTATTCATAAGCGGTAGAAAAGCTGCATTTTTTTCCTCCCCTCTATGTGGTCAGGAACACAAGATCTCCATAATCATGGAAATGGAGGCCTCTCCCTCCTGCCAGGATAACTCCTCAGCTACTGTAGCTATGTGGAGTGAAAAGTCAGGAGTCAATGCCCTGGCATCAGGGCTGCATCTTAATTTATGGCAGACATGTTGTGCTCTAAGGAAGAAACAGATCAGATCTTTAGTTATTCAGAAACAGAGAACTAAACATTTCACTTCCAGCCTGTAAAGCCACTTGTTTCAAGCAATGATCGCCAGCAACCCCTTTCTTGTTTTTCCTTCTCTTTCTCTCTGTTTTACTTATGATATCTGCTTGAGTGGCTCAAGCTGACTGCAGTGCAGCTAAGGATCAAACACTTAAAGCTTTACTTTCAAGTATCAGGCGCTAGACATGCTTATTAATATTCTCCAGATAATTTCCTACTTTGCTGATAAAAGTTCTCTCAAAAGAGCTTTCTTTGGTGGAAAAAAAAAAATCCATATACAGCAAATGAGTAAGTAACCACTATGAATTATTTGAAGGCAACCGTATGCAACGATGACCTTGAGAACCAAGTGACTGTGAACATTCAACATTCAAATAGTTTAATCCTGTTCCTTCTGCAGGCAGCATTAGTGGATGTTGATGATCTATGACATATGAAATAAGACTGAATCATCAATCCTTCCCAAGCAGGCAGGTATATGAGTGCATCTACCAGAAAACAACAGCTACCACAGACGATGCTAAGGTTTGAATAAGATTGGAGAATGCCCTCTGACCATAAATAATATTCTCTCCCAAACTGAAGCTAGGAATCTGACATATTGGCTAGATAAGATACTGTATAACAAGAAGTAGAACTATTCACAGGTTAATGTAATGTGTCATTCTCTGATGGTTCTTAGTCCTTTATGTCTCAAAAAATTAACTTCCATCATCCAAATACCTTTCCAGCTGTACACCATTCACAAAAAAAAAAAAAAAAAAAGGCAACATAGTTACTCTGTAAACCTTATTTTCAGCTACCATAACAGGTTTGATATCCAAAAGCAGGTTTCTGGCGTTAACACTTTCAGTGTTCAAACAGAGCACTTGATACAAGTACCTTATGGCCCTTTTACATATATAGGGTGAGAATAGATGTGGTAAGGTTTGGAAAATAGATTCAAAGGTATCAAATAATTAAAGAAATAATGTGTTTTTCCTTTTCCTGTCCCCTTTTATTACATATTAGGTAATCAAACATCAGAAATACACACTGGACAAATTGATAGTCCAATGAGCAAGAGAACAAGGAGACACAGAGGATTAACTTCAGGATACAAAGGAAAAACACATGACACTTCAGAACCAGACCAAACTGCACCTCAATCCCATGCACATGTTTTTGCAAAGCTTGTACCAACAAGTCCTTACTGTTCGTGATTATGTGTGTATTGTCAAAGCTAAGCAAATCAAGATAACCCTTGTTCCTTTGCAAAAGGGCATGTGTTATCCAATCACAGCATCTGGCCCTTCCACCGAAGGGATGAATATTGTAACATTAGTTTTATAAATATAGTTAAAAATGCAATGTTGAGGAAGTACGTACAAAGGTATAAACAAAAATAATGAAATTGACGATGTTTGAATATCTTTTACTTATTTTCATATTCTGTCACAATTCTGTTACATAAAGACTACAGGTGTTAAAATTTTAAATTTAAAAATTATGTTTGTTGAAAACTGAAGGTAAAATATGCAGCTTCAGTAGGAAAAGCTGCTGCATTTTTTGTAATGGCTTTTCTTATCTGAAATAGTACATCAGACCAGCATTGCAGAAAAGAATGAATACTTTAAAGTGAAGTAGCAATTCTAAGTATTAATTATAATAAATGATTAACAGGAATTGCCTATATAAATTAATGATTGTGATGTGTTCTGATGTCTTGAGAAAATAGTAAATAACTACATTACTCAGTTTAAAAGTGGGTTGTACAAGTTTTAGGAACAATCATTGTATGAAGCACTCCAAAATCACGTTAAAAACCTGTATTATCACCTTAAAAGAAGACAACAATAACTCATATTGCATACATCAAAACTGAAAGACACAGGTCATAGGAATACTAACAGCTAATAACATTTTTGTAGGTAGGACCATAATATGTTTTGAAATACACTTTTGTCAACACAAGACAGCATTGATCATAAGCCACCCAAGAGAAACAGTTATTCTCTTCATTCAACTGGCAGAGAACAGTTCACAAGCTGAAAGGCAAATTTTGCAAAAAGAGAGAGAGAAATCATCTATGCTGTGCAGCTATCTCAGTGTCCTTAGTGTTTTACACACCCTGCCAAGATGGCCTTGCAACTGCTACTCCAAGAAACTCCATACAAAGCTGGAAGGGACATTAAAGGGAATTCTCATGTTCTCCAAAGGATCTATCTAGACTGTAGGTGTAACAGAACCAGGAGAAAAAAAGATTTTGAACATAAGAAAGAACAGAGTTAGTTGTGCTGAAAGTAACTGACAGGTCAAGGAGGACCAAATTTGGCTAAGAAGTTAATAAGTTAAGGTTTAGCAAGAGTTAACCTCAAGAAATTAAACCACTGAATGGAGAGAGAGAAGGATAAAATCTGAGGAAAGGTGCTTTGGAGCACGTGTGTGAATTCAGCAAGCTTAACTGTAAAAGGGAGAAATGTGGGATGCTGGGGGTAATTTGTATAGGAGGTAGCTCCACTGAAAATATGTGGAGTTACCAAGAAACTATCTTACCTTCCTTCAGCTGCTGCCTCAAGACTTTTTCAAGATGTTTCTAGTCAATTGAACCCTGATAATGGGTAGGCAACTGTTCAAGTTGCTTAAATTGCATCAGTAATTTCCAGCATCCATTTTCATCAGCATTTGAGACTGAGAGAGATGTTGAAGAATTTTGTATTGAGATTGCAGTCAAATTTTAAAATTTATATTTTGTCAAAATTTCACATTTCAGAGAAAAAATACATAACCGTTTTCTTTCCCTCCCATGCCCTAATGTAATCAGCCTTATTGCAGACAGGAAAGTGGAAGCTGCAAGACAACATACCGCAGTCAAGGGAATCAAAATAATTCACCAATGATTTAGAACAAGTCCCAGGTGCACTGGCTCTGTTCCTTTCAATAATGCCAGTAAAGCATTCTTTGTAGCCAGTCCCTGTTCTCACAAGCAAATAAAGATTACCAGAAGCTTGTGCCATACATCACTGTTTCTCCAGACCAATTGTACTCTATCACTGGCACAGGATTCCCAAGTCGAAAGAAGAGATGATACATACAGTATTTGAGAATGAAATTCTGAATACAAGTAGGAATACAAAATTTTTGTAGATCATCATGTAAATCCTTTATCTGGAAAGAAGAAAAAACATCATTTATGCTAAATCACCATCTCTCAGGCTTAATTATTCCTTAGGTAGCAGTGAGACAGAATATTTTCTTGTTACGTGTATTACAATAGCTAGGAGCTGCACAAAATATCTTAAGTCATTTCAACTGAGCCCAAAATACTTACAGAATCCCAATTCTGCCTTGAAGTGCCTTTTCATTTAGACGAACCCTTTTTTATAACATATACATACACAGAATGCTGGGCAGAAATCTTAACACTCTAAACGCTGGGCATTTATTGAAAGGAGAGCAATACAATGTAGAAAGCAGACAAAGTAATTCCAGGTGAAAATAAGATGGAAAGCTCTTCCTTTTTATAGATTTCATTTTGACACAAACATTTTTTCAAATATAAGGGAAATTTGTTTTGTCCAGACTTTGAAGTTTTCTCCCTGCTAAATGTGAAATAATTCACAAAGGAATCCCACTGAGAATCAACAAATAATAGTGATTAGTGACTCATACTGGACTTAGAAGCTGGACTCCTCATTGTCCTTCTTCCAACCATCTTGCAAGTAACAGCTTCATTGATGACCTGGAGATGAGGCAAATTGGACCCTTGCTAAGAGTTTATCTGTCTACGCTCAAGGCCAGTGAAAAGATCTGCTGTGACCAGAGCTGTTAGAAGTTGCATCGGGTATCTTCCCCCTTCACTCTGTACAGGAGAGGAACAGGCTCCCCAAGGAAGGTGTCATGGCAGCAAGCCTGCTGGAGTTCAAGAAGCGTTAGGACAATGCTCTCAGACACATGGTTTGATTTTTGGGTGGTCCTGTGTGGAGCCAGGAGTTGGATTCAATGATCCTTGTGGGTTCCTTCTAACTCGGGATATTCTTTGATCTCAATATGAAATTATGGCACAAAGCTTAAAATGTCAAATATATATTTATCTTTTTTCTAAGTAGTAAAATACCTCAAAAAATTCAGGAATGAAAATCTTGCTAAATTGATGGTCTTAATATCAATGGAGTTTATCACAGGATATGTCACAGTAGAGAAAATTAAGGAGGGAGAGACAAGTACAGTGTGCTTTGACATGTTCAAATGCAAAGCATGTCTTCTGGGATATTATATAGAGTGCAAATACCATTTGATTGAGATGTACTAGGGATCACGCTCTCAAGATTAACAAGAAGGTCTAAGGCAAATAAAGAGCTCCATGGTATGGCACAGTTCAGCAGCGTTAAAAAGATGGAAGGATTATCAGAACGGATTAGCTCAGCAATTAGACTGTAAAAGAAAATACCCAGGCAGTTCTTATATTTACAGAACCCTAGGTTCAAACAAAGAAACAGTACTGGAACATGAAAACCTACAAGCCCCAAATTCCATCATCTACAGGTTCTCTGTCACTAGTGCACACAGTGTACTGCAAGTTCATAAATACCAGCAAAATACCAAACTATTATGGCATTATTTGAAAAATCTCCTCTTTGAGGGTAGACCCCCTTTGGCACTGAAAGCGTTTCAGAAAATGGTACATGTAATACTAACAGAAGTGACAGGAATCGAACTCATCCTTAGTGACAATACACTACATGGCAGGAGCAAAGAAGAATATGACAAAAGCCTAATGAAACTAGAACATGACCTCAACATTTTTACACAAAATGTCAATCAGTATAGAGCCAGCAAGTTACTCTGGTCATATCTTCAAAAAAGAAGGCATCCAGTTTGATTGAAAAAATACATCAGTTACTAACATCAGTAACTTACACCAAGGTCTGCAGAAATGAAAGCACTCCTGTGCTGAAAGACACAGGAAAAAGAGACTGTGTGGTGAAAGACAGAAGGAGAAAAACTGGTACCAGAGACAGCCCACAATAAAGTACACTTTAACTGATGTAGCATCCCCCTATGTAGTACAAAAACAAAAACACCCTGCTGGATCTTCCTTCCAATGAATGTCTAAACAATTTACTCGAGATTATGAAGGAATCCTGTAGAAGAGTACAAATGAGAACCCAGATACTCAGGAATTGGTTTCTTCCTTCTCACTGTCCTGAAATTGAGATTGGCAATCAACATATACCAAATAAATAATAAACAGATTAAATTACACAGATGGCCATTCTACCATCAAAAATCTTTTTGCTATAGTGAGCAAGGAGAGTTTGTACAGGCAAAGTTGTAGGTACACAAATAAAAGTCCTATTAATCTAGAATTATATGTCCCTCAGGTGTGCTCGGGAATAGCCTGATCAGTTAGTGGTGTTTTCTCTCCTTAAAGACAATTATATATTAAAAAAAAAACTAAAAGTGCATCTAAAACCCAGCAAATTCATGTCACTATTTAGCTGATAAAAAGCCCATGTTGCAAGGAGGTAGCTCTTCTTACTGAGCTTTTCTTTTCCTTTCCACTTCATGCACTCTGCATTAGTTCCATAATAAAATAGGCTTTTTAAGGGGCAAAGTGCAAGGATTTAGATGTAGATGATAACCTCAGTTGTTTTTTTTCCTACAAATTCCCTAATGATCTTACCAAGAGTTCTGAAAATGCTGTAAGGGCAAAGGATGGCTGATATTTAATCCGTTTTCTGATTAACATAAGCCCATGTGATTTTTGTTTCAGTGTTAACTACAATTGCTGCATGCTATTGCACTAGCAACATCCATCAACCTTTACTTTGTACAAGATGACTAAGAGCATCTGTAGGAGTTTTGATCTATGCCCAAGTCATATCTGGCCATGTATTGAATACCCAAATATTTTTATTTTTTTATTAACAGTATTCTGTGTACAAAGTTCAGGCTGATTAGCAAAATCATAAATACAGAGACATTTTATAAGCATGAATATTCATTTTCAAACCAATGTTGCCAGACAAATATTTCTGAAATTATGTATCATAGGGAGCTTTGGCTAAGAATGCCAAGTTTGGCTCCTTTCTGAACTTAATCTACAATGAAGCTCCCCTGTGTATAAGCACGGGTATAGAAATGTGACCTACAGTCTATACCTCTGTGAGCTTAAAAAAAATAAAATAAAATCACATCTTTGCACTCTGAAAATAACCAGAATATACCAAACTGCAGAAGCTCTAAAATGTCTAGGCTATAATGATCTTCTACTGTGATGTGCTGATGAAAAAATGTTTTTCTGATTAAAAAATTAATTCTAATTTAAAAGGACATACTACTTTGTGTGTTGCATACTGTAAGGTACGCCTCAGAAGTGTTTATCAAACAACATGTCATACAGTACTAAACCAATTCTTCATGCGTATGAAAATCTGCCTCATTTATAGTCTTTGAAGTGAACCCTAAGGGAATATTCATATACATATCCTAATGCTGATTATTTTATCAGCCACAGGAGCAAAAAGTGCTTTATCACAAAGACAGCAATTAATGCAAAAACAAAAAGCCCTTCACTTTTATGTCTGATGTTGAAAGAAACTCAGTTACAAAATAATTAATGGGAAATGTAAGCTTCTGTAATACACATTGTGAATATACGCTCCCTGATGCTTAGCATAAAAAAAAAAAGTGCTCCATTAGGATTACAAAGGAAATACGTATTTTGTTTTTCTTTTCTGCTGCTAAATATTGTATGCATATTATTATCTTTTCATGTGCCATACACAGCTGCACAGCTTTTATGAAACACACAACCTATGGAGTAAATGACACTGCAAGTCAAATCCTGCTGGCCTCATATGAATAATGGTTAATAGAAGAAAAGATTTTAACACTGTACCAACCATTCAAAGTTTTCTCCTATGGACATGGATTAACATTTTGTTATTTATTTTGTCTGTAACACTCTACTTTTATCTGAAAACAGCCAGAGCTCTCAAAAAAAAAAAAAAATCTAATGAAATATTTTCGTTTCTGAAAAAAATCACGGTAGCTCATACTTTATCTACTGCTGTTTAGATTTTTAAAATGGCTGCTTAAATTGCCCTCACTTTCCTTGTTCTGAAGTGTGATCTGTTCTGAAACAAATGTCAGCCCAAGGACGTAAACTCTTGCAAACTGAAAATTAGATTCATATCAACACGGCTCAGGCCAACCACACATTCCTGTTTGACAGGGGAATGGTGTGTAATGCAGCTTGGTTTGTTGGAGAAGTATGCATCATGCATGTAACAAAGTGATAATTTGAACAGTTCTTAGCAATCTGTCTCAGGAAAACTAGCAGAAGTTACAGTAAAGCACTTCACTTTTCCTGTTGGAAGTCAGTGCTTACACAGGTCTTTGCCTCATCAACAAAGCTGGCAGTCACCAACTTCTGAAAACATCATACAGCTTTTAGGAAACATTTCTGCTTGTGATTGTGCCTAGACTCCAACCATCCCGAAGCCCCATTGTGCCAGTCCACACATCACAGCTGTGTTCCAAAGAGCTTACAGTCCAAGAGTCAAGTCACGTTTGCCTAATTCACGCACTGTGAATCTAGTCTCAGTAAATAGGATGTGGAATTGTTGGGCTTTTCTGGAGAATTCTCCCAGAATGGTGATGATGCTCTTAAGTGTAGACCATCCCAATTCTCACTACAATCGTTAGCGAGTGATAGGTCTTCATTTAAGGTATACCTTTCTGACACTAATAAAGTCAATTCTGACCTGCTGCTCTTATTCATACACCTAATTTGCTTGCTTGAGGTGTCCATGGATTTTATGAGTGAAAAAAAAATATTCGTCCTCTTCTTGTGCCAAACTAAGGAAGCAGATAGGCTCTGATTTCTGCATGTTTCCATGTCTTCTTCCATTGCCCAAAGTGCAACACTTTGATCTAAAGAAGAGTTAAAGCAGGGACATAGGACCACCACTAACCAGCACAAGCACTGACCACGGAGTTGCATAGGCATCTACAGATGTATTATACATACAAATGTATGTATACATACAGATGTATGTACAGATTCTTGTGCTGGCTGGAAAACCACCAGTTTCAGATTCTATTTTCCCTTGTGCAGGCCTAGAATATTCATATTTTTATAGAGAGAACCCTTACTAATAATCTGTCAGAACTACTGATCTGTTCATACCCAAGTTCGAGGAACCCTGTTCTCTGAACCAGCATGCCTTTTGCTGATTTACAAATATGTTTGCAAGGCTGGCAAAGTTAATTAAAGTTAATAGAAAATTTTGAAGTGAAAAGAAAAAATGGAGCAGTAAGAAAAATTAATTAAAAAATGATCTATCATCTGAAAGCTGCAGAAGGGGCTGCATTCTCACAGGGGATACAAATGACTGCCATTTTATACTTTAACTTCTTCCAGACAGTACAGCACAACAGACTCATCAACTCTGTCTGTGTAATATCTTCAGACTAATGATTGGGCTTAGGTTGCCAGCTAGGGATTTCCTCATTCATTACTTTCAACATATCTACCAAATCTCAAAACACCACAGACTTTTTTCTCTTCTCATCTTCTGCAGAAGAAAAGTAAAGTTCTGCCATAATGGCTCAGCACAGAGTTAGATGTCTTTTCCTTCCTTAGCTTTGCCCTACTCATCTTTTGAGATTTTAGCATATCATCAACACTGATGATATGCTTCCTTTATTTGTCTATCTGCATAACGCAGAGGCCCACAGCACACAGAAGAGGAGCAATCCCCCAATATCTGTAAAATAGTTTCCGATAGCCAGATGCAATGTAATGTAAAACTTGAAACTCTTATGACACTATTTGCAACTTTTTGCTGTTACAAAAGAATACATATAAAGGGTCATTCTGTATATCCATAAAAGCTATGGTTAAATACACAGGATGAATTTCCAGGACTTTTATTTTATTTAAATTTAAAAGCACCCACTCAAATAAGGTATTAGGACTGAGAACCAGGAGTTGCAGAATTTATTGCTGCTCCATCCAATACTTTTTTTAGGCCATAGACAAGTCACTTCTGTTTACCAGAATATTTCTTCTTGGGAAAGGAAGTATTACCTTGCAGAACTGATGTAAAAATCAAATTCACCAACATTCTCAAGTCTTTAAGATACAAAGTATTATTGTATGGAAGTGGTAGGTCTATTAATTCCTGACTCCATTCCCTGCATAGAAATTGAGTGCAGAAATTGAATGACCTTAAACAGGACCTCAACTTTCTTAGTTCCTCTGACAATCAGGCTGTCCTTGTTTTAGACTATGAAATAGATTTGCTTAATAGGCATAATGTCTTCCTCTCTGACACTTATTATTATTTTTTTTAAACCTCTTTGGAAAAAAAAATACCAATCTAGATTTGAAAAAAATAAGTAAAATACATTACCAATACTGGCGACTCCTTTCTCTTGCTTCTGCACTGTTAGTCTAGGGACTACCCAGATTTTGTCCAAATTCAGCACCGACTCACTTAAATTTCCAGCAAGTCATAGTGAAAAAGCAGCTTGGGAAAGCACAGAGTTTGTGATCTTCTTCTGTATACTGATAAGAAAAGACTTCAGATACTGCCAGGCCCAGTTAGAAGTTTTCTTCAATAACCACTAGCATAAATCAATTCAATTCAACCAGAATTGAAAGAGAGACAAACTTCATTCCCTGTCTTCGTGATGTCAAAAGGTTAAGAGAAACCAAACACGTTCTCTTTCACCAGAGAAAGAGAACAAACTTTTCTCTCAGAACTTTTCAGCTACACTGCCTCATCAATTTCCCAACTTTCGTCTTTTCTACCTACTCTCCTCAAAAACAGAGGTTTTCTAGTGTTCATAGCATAAACATTCTATGTATTTTAACCACAAAAATATTAAAGGACTGTGTTTTTCCCTTCTACTTCCATCATCCATGCTGAAAGAAAAGCAGAAGTGAGGTAGTTAGCCTGATGCAATCTTATCTCCTTTCTTCCAGCTAACTTCAGTATAATAAGTGGCAAACCAATTGAAAAGCAAAATTATTATTAGTCACCATAGCTGAGCCTCCCCCCTGCTCCAGTATTCTGGCCTTAATCTACTTGATATGCTTAAACACTGCTTAAATATAATCACCACTGTTAAATTTCAGGTAATCTGCAGCTAATTCAAAATTTGATTATTTATCCCGAGAGTTCACTTTACGCTACACACCACTCTCAGCAATGCTCAGTCACTGGAAAATAAATAGAAAGAGTGCAAGAGGTTCTAAAAACAGTCAAAATAAATTTGAGAACTAAAATTAAAGAATTAGTTACATGAAAGTTTTTGCAATACTTATTAGGCTGTAAAGAAGCAAAAATCTTCCACAAGGATTGGATTAGTTTTAAGAAGGATTAAGAAGGCTAGTTCTATAGAACACAAAGTGAAATTTTGTCACTCGCAGAAAAGAATCTCATATTTCAACACTGAACTGAAAATATCACTTCAATAATGTTGTATTTCTCTGGCTCCAAAATGCAAGCCAAATACTTGACCATGCTGGGGAGAATATGGATGCTGTCAGACCTTTCTTTTTTTTTTTTTTTTCCTCCACATTTAAATCAGCAATTTCCATATGAATCAATTTTCTAACTCTGGGCAACAACAATGCATAATTTCTTGAATATAAATATACATTTTGTTGATAAACAGCAAGGACATATAAAGAGGTTTCATATGGTTACACAAAAATATTGCCTAATGCCCTCCTTAGTTCAAGTCATCAGCTGACCTGTATACCATACTGTATAGGTCAAAGTTGGAGAAAAAGGGGAAAAAAATAAAGAGATAAAGTCCCCTGTAATAAATACATTGATTTCATATCAATGTGTTCTTACCAACTAGGACTGTACAGGACTGAACTAAAGAATACACTGGGTTACTCCCCCAGCAAAGATGTACCACCCTCAAACTGTCTCCCAAGTTCTTTTTCTTTCTTCCTCAGAATTCATTTTTCCTTTGTGTAATTTCATTTCCGTTCTGTCTCGCACCATTCCACCCAACACAGAAGTACACGGGTGACCTGGCCTCTCTGGACCTGGATTTGCTTCAAAGGAAGCAGTTTATGCAGGGCTGATAAGAAACTCATTGAAACACATTAATTCACCTTTATTCTTTAGCATCTTTCACCTGGTGTTTGTTTGTTTCCAGAAAATACTATTTTTAAAGCTCAGAATCACATGGTCTTATATCTGAAAGTAAACCAAAATGAAATAGGTTTTGTATTTCTCATCTGTGCAAATAATAGCATCAACTTCTTCATTCTTGGTCACTGATATACAGAAAATTCAATCATCATCCAGAAGGAAGAATTAATAAAGAAAAAAACAACATTATTTGGAATAGCATGTCTCAAGACAATATTTTGAACCAAGTGATATCTCAAGAAAGATTGACATGGCCAAATTCACCTGATAATAATACTTTTAAAAGCTACCATAATGTTAGATCATCAGAAAAAAAAAGTAGCTGGCACTTTATTTGTCTGTTTCACAGCAACAGCAACTTTCAACTCCTTATTTTAAATTTAGATTGTTAGTAAAGTTGCAGTATTTTAATCAGAGAAGAACAGAATTCCAGATCAAATTAAATCATTGGTATTGTTGTTAGGCACTTAACTCCATAGTACTTTTACTGCATGAAATACTTATCTATACCATAGTAAGCGTTTAAAAGAATCAGATGCATAAAACAATACACAGGAAATCATATTAATCTATTATATTGCACTAGAAAATTAATCAAATATCAACTGAAAAGTGTCCTTAACACAACTCAGAAGAACAAAATATTATGACTATTTTACATCTACACTCTTGTAGTGATAGTACTGTGTTTCTAGTTAGTGTCGTTATGAATTTCAGATTGAGATAAAATTCTCAACTGATGTGAAGCCATCATAGTACCTACTTCTTTATTTTAGCAAAACTTCTACACATCTCAAGTTTCAGACTGAATTTTGCAGCCACCAGTAGACTGCCCATCTGCTGAAAAATCATACTTCCAAAAATAGTTTTTTGTATTAAAGAATAACTACCTTTGAGCAGTTCTTGACTGGCTGATGGGGTGAGAGGAATATACTATTAGTCTGTAACAGAAATCTTAAAATAAATGAGTTTGACTCAATCACAAAGCTACTTTAATTCCAGCACGACAGCTTTTCAATGCTATGTTGGTATTATTTAACCATCAGAAACTCTACTCATGGACTTTGCTAGAACAAAAAGACAGTCTTTGCCTCAGAGACTTCAAACCTCAGTTCAAGGCATTACAAACTATGAGACTATATAGGAAAGGAAAGAAAATATCTTGGCCCTTACAGTTTGGTCAGCGCTGCAATCTTAGGAAAAAGAATTGGTGAAACTATCTAGGGTGCTCTAAAGGTGAACAAATATTCTAAGAAAGGATATCAGTAGATGTTTTCATTCTAGACACTTGAGAAACTTGATTGTACAACTTGCCATTCTGTTTTAATGAAGGTGTCTCTAAAGCTTGATTTATCGTCAAAGCTTCACATACATCAAATTTATCCTTGGATCTGCTTCAGGGCAAAGTATTTGTGGACTCTAGCTCATTCAACAGAAATGTGCCACTTAATTAAAAGAAAAAAAGAAGCCATGAGTTAAAAGGGGGATGGTAGGCACTGGTCACCCTGCTGATTTCAGGGTGCATCCAATTAGATATACCTTATGTAAGCAGAGGCCTGTGCAAGTGTATGAGTACAAACATCTTCATATAAATAAAAGTGCAAAATCAGGAACCTCAGTTTTGTAAAATTAATACTTTCCTTTGATTAGTAATACCCGCATTGCTGGCATATTTAATATGATTTTTTATTCAGATAAATTACCATTAATTTGAAAGCAGAAGAGATTTAAATTCCACGAAGGAGGCTATAGGTCAAAATTAAATATGTATTGGCCTGTTTCTGTTGTTTCCTTTATACTCAAATTGCTTAAGCAGATACAAGTAATCTCAGGGAAAGGAGAAATACAATAATTGAAATATAGCAAAGCACACAGATATAAAGAAATCGAGTCCATTTCAATTACCTTTTTGACTGTCATTAACTAGAATGAGAACATGGAGATTCTTTTAAGGCAGTAAGTGATACTGACACTAATTGTATATCAGATCAGAATAGCAAAGCAGTTGACACAGGTGACACCAACTTTGCCTTTTCTCTTATATTATTAATGTCATTAATAAATGCAAGTTCATGTAATTAGGTCTGTTTCCAAGTTCATCAGATTTTACCAATATTAAAATCTGGTCTGTATCACTTCCTTAATACAAGTAAAATCATGCTTTCTAGCCAGCACTTCAAGAAACTGTGACTAAACATTGTATAAGTTCTTTTGGGGTTACAATATTCCAACTAAAACAAGTTATCACATCTCTAAAAATACCAGAAAACATTCTCTATGGCAAATTAATCCATCTACTACATTACCTGGCCACTAATGTGTTAGGCTTGTGATTTCCAGAAATAACATTAAAATGGGAAAGTATGGCCAAAGTCCAGCTTTGATAATGCATTTTCAACTCTTGCTTATGTACAGCATGCATAAACAAAGTAAATGAAAAACTACATACGGAACAAAAGTGTTCATGATAAAATCTGGGAAGATTGTTGACATACTAAAAGCTGTTTAGATCTTTGACAAGAATGTATTTTCATAGAATTCTTATTATTTTTAAACCTGAAACCCTTAATGTCAATGTACTTCACATATTAAGACCCCAGTCCAAAGCATCCTAAAGACAGTCCTTGCATTACCTTGGCAAGATCTTTGGACTTGGCTTTTTAAATCTAATGTAACTAATGGCTGGATTAATTTTGCAGACTTGCAAGTGCTACCAGAACCTTATCATATCGTGTCTTACAACATCAGTACTTCCATGGTTTTGTTCCTCCACCCAACTAAAACTACTGCACAAGCATTTTGCAGCACAACAAATCTTGCAAGACTTATGCCGTTGGACGGCTTTGCAGACTATATTCTGCCGAACTCCTGGGAGTGCACAGCTGTGAATATCCTGCTTCTTCACCCACCTACTGATCATTAGACTATCAGTACCTTCCAGCCAAAAAGTAAGAGCTGGCTAATAGGCAGCAATGCCACAGATGTGCCAGAGAGCAATGAGTCAGTATCAGAACCTAGGCAGACTAAGAATGCAGATTGCTTTGTTACTGGATTCTCTGTGTAATCATGCAAACCCATCTTCTGGAGCTTTAAAAAGCTAGCAGATTAAGTGAAACTAAAGTGGAAACCAAAGGTGGAAGAAGGCCTTTGCCCATGGTGCTGCAAAAAAAAAGGCTCAAAGGAATGAGAAAGATACTTCCCAAAATACTGTAACTGGAAAAAAAAAAAAAAAAAAAAAAGCAATACAGTGCATAATTCTCAATACTTTTCTAAATAAGAATGGTTAGGTGAAACCAGTATTTCACCCACCACAGTTGCAGACATTCAAAATGAATAATTCCCAGCTCCCTCAAGGAAAAAGGAAAAAGAAAAAAAAAAGAAAAGCAATATCTAACTTCAGGTTCTTTCAATAATTTCTTCATCTTTGGAAAAGTCACACATTTATACAAAACATATATTTAGTTTTTATCTTTCTTTAATGGAATTTTCTGTGAAAGCTAGTGGAGCTGGAAAATAGAAGCAATTTCCATAAATCTACTTCTGCTTCTTTTGAAAACAAACAAAGCAATATTTTTCCTCCTTGTTATATATAATTTTCTCTCCTGGCTATCTAATTTAATTTATATAACTATTTTTATAAGTTCTTTTTCTCTTCATATTGTAATAAAATGGAAAATCTATTGTTTTGCTGTATAGCCTTCTCTTAAAAGCTCTTATTGTTGTGTTAAATCAATGCGTATCGAGGCTAATCTCTGTAAAGTGGATTTTCTCTCTCATGCTCCTGTCCTTTTTCTCTCTCCGTTACAGCTCACTGATCAACTTCATGATGAGAAAGGTAAACTGCAGAAGAATACAGCCTTGTCCACTCAACATCCCAAGGGTTTTCACATTTCACACAATCACTATGCAGAAACAGAGCAAGGAACATGCTCTTCGTACTAATAAGAATATCTTTGTCAGTTCAAGGTCAATACGTGCTTGCTTCAAAGGTAATCTGGAATAGCAAACAGCTACTGCAACAACCTATGAAGTTTATCTCAGAAGAAAAGATTATACAGCCGAAGAGTTTAAAAGACTAGGAAAGGACCAAGAAGTGACATCTCTATGATGACAGAAACTGCCTACTTTGATCAGCAACTGCCACGCTCACCATTGCTCCGGTTCCTTTCTACATTCTCTCACATTAAGTGGCCCCATTAGCTCACACAGCTCCAACCACCAGCATTCCACAGGCAGCTTCCAAAGTCCATTTTTCTTTCCATAACATAAACCACTGCATGCAAATCAGCTGAAAAAGTCATTAGCATTACAGGAAGAGAGAAGACTAGACAAGGTGTTTGGTAGGTTAAAAGACAGCAACTATGGGAACGGGTGTTCTGTCATCCCTGTAAAGCTATTCTCTTCTCGTCTGTGAAACAGTGAGACCATCAGATATTAAAGAAAGGGACTTTTCAAAGCTAGTGTTAAAACGGCAAAACTAAACCGAGTGGAAATAAGAAGTATCCAATGCACTGCGACTGACCAGTACCATATATTACCATCATTTGAAACAGTTCTGATTTAATCCTTAGGGCTTTTTGCTTGTTTGAATTAATTTGATCATTCATTGAAAATAAATGTAGGCAATAAAAGCTCTGTTTTATCTCAAAATAATTTTACTTTTTATTGTAAAGAAATTGATCATATATTCCTCAGACTCAAAAAGGTATTATCACGTGTAAATTTAAGAGTGGCATTCACGAGCATGGACAAGGCATCCACAACCAAAGTCTATAGGTATTCATGCGTTCAAAATTATGAACATATTCAAATATTTTGCTTAATCTGTTCCTTAGTCATCACATCCAGCATTTTCCAGAGCCCAGTGCTGACCTCAAATTATGGAACTTTGCTATTTCCCATATTAGTTCTATTTGTAATGTAAGATTTTCTGAAAACTAACAGGAATTAACTGCAGGCCTGGGGCCCCCAGCACAAGAAGGATGTGGAGCTCTTGGAACGGGTCCAGAGGAGGGCCACTAAGATGATCAGAAGGCTGGAACACCTCTCCTATGAGGAAAGGTTGAGGGAACTGGGCTTGTTTAGCTTGGAGAAGAG